>CAUYON010017598.1:0-37479 GCA_963573935.1 Arctocebus calabarensis
AGAATTTAGGAAGATTTATGTTTTTGTTCTAGAAGTTACGTTTATACTTTGTATGATATCCTCAGTCCCATTTCTTTGTGGATTCTGCCATTGCCTTAAATAAATAACATTAACTTGTAAAAAAAAAAAAAAAAAAAAAAAGGAATAAATGAGATGCCAGTAGAAAGATGTTTGGTTTGAGAAAATGGTCTCCTCTTTCATGACTGGCAGTTAAAACTGTTTCTAGAAAAATAGCATGAAAGGAATCTTCCAACAAGCTGATACTTCTCTCAGATCCTAGAAATAGATTGATGGTCAATCCAAGTGTTTGATGTTGAGGAATTTTCATATATTTCACTGTCTGCATAAGAATATTGGTGGGAATGTGAAGGCAACTGAGCTAGGGACTGCTGGCCAGTTAACTTTATATCCACAAACTTTCTCTTTTAGTTTTGAACTGTATCTTCAGGCAGAAGCAAATGTTTTTATTCAGTGGGGAACATGGACAAAGGTCCAAAAGTTTCAGGGTAAGTGGTATGTTGCCTCTAGCCTTCTTGACACTATTTATCTGTTGAGGCCAGATCAGGTTTCTGACTCTGCAAATTCTAACAACTTGAATAATTATAACCAATTTCTTCCTCAGATTAGTGGAAAAAGCCTTGAGGAGGAGGAACATTCAGGCCACCTACTTTGGATTCTGGATGTTGCATGTATGAAATTAGAATGCTACAATTCTTGCCATACCTATTATCAATGGTGTTATGAGCACACACTAAGATGCTAATGGCTTTGAAAGTTTTTTCAAGTTAAAAACAATGTCTCTTTCTCTGAAACCAAGAATTTGGTGTTAAAATCAATTCTAGGAAGATGATTGGCCTATGATCTCATAGTCCCAGATTGAGCAATTTGGTAAACAATAACACCTTAAAAATAAACGGTATGCCAGAGAACATTTTCATTCTCATAAATCTAAGTAATTCAAATATTAAAATTTTGAGTCCTGAACAAGCAAAACACATGCTGAATCAACTGTGTACTCTCATCAATGAGAATAAGAAAATTAAACCCAGATGAAACTGTCTTGTTTAAAAGGAAAATCTTCTAGTATTAGCCGTATCTTCCCATTACTTAAATAATAACTGCTAATTTTGAAGATCTCCTTTGTTTTGTGAATTTAATTATTTCAGGACATGGTTAGCAGGCAGTGAAAGATAAAATTACTAGACCACAGAACAAAGCTCGACAATTCACATGTCATATAATTGTCTTGGACTGAGAAAAGCTGCCACTATCAGTATAAATAACATCCAAAGCCTCTGAAAAGGTTTATTATTCTCACACGCGTGATCTCATAATTTATTTGGTTGAACTGGGTAAAACAGTCTGTTTAAATTTATTTTCATTTTTAAGTTCTTCTAATTATTTCCATGCTCTGATTAAAAAACATTTTTAAAGTATGAGTAAATTCAACTATTCTCATTGCCTTCAAGTAAAGTACTAATTATTCACACATATTCTCAACACGCTTGGCCTTGTTAATTTTTTCTGACCTTTTCAGAAGACAGAATTAATTATTAGGAATATTACATGTCATCTTAGTGAAAACCTAAATTTTAGGCATTGATATTTTTCCAGCATTATTTACCCATTATTTATGCAACAGTCAAGCTAAATATTCAGGCAAGAAGATAACAAATATTTGCAATTCAAAATATTAAGGATAAAAGAGAGGCTCTTTGTCAAGTAATATAATTTAGTAGTGAAATTATGACAACTTTCAAATATGAATCATTCTTTAGCCCCGTATACCTCTATAATCACCATATCTAAACTTGACAAGTTTAATATTCAACCATATAATTATATTCTTCATCTTTCTCCTTTTTCCCTCCTGATTTTCTCTTTTAGAATCTGTTCATAACACAGAGATTATATTACAAAGTTTTTCCTATGAATAGGATTCTTTAATTCCCTAATTTGGTTTTTAAAGTAAGACTTTTAAATTTTTCATGTGGCAAATTATCTTTTAGGTCTTACCTGCTTTTTCCTATATACCAGGGATTTTCTTTAATAATCTGCTGTTTAGTTTCTTCTTTTATTTTTGTTTGGAGTGTATTTGTGTGTGGTGTGATGTGTGCGTATGTGTGCATGTGTGTGTTTTAACCCTAAAACAAAAAGGAAAAGAAACATGTTTACGGACATGGTAATTAAGGCTCAGTTTAGGAGAATATAGAGAGAAGGCAATTATTAATTACAAGAAATAATAGTCTCTTTTTTTGGTAAGGAGGCCTGTAGGTAGTTATATTTTTTTTTGTTTTTTGAAACATAATCCCACTTTGTCACCCACCCCTCATTAGAGGGCTGCGGTGTCACAGTTCACAGCAACCTCAAACTCTTGGAATTAAGCAATTCTCTTGCCTCAGCCTCCCAAGTAGCTGGGACTACAGGCACCCGCCACAACACCCGGCTATTGTTTGGTTGTAGTTGTCATTGTTGTTTGGCAGGTCCAGGCTGGACTCTAACCTGCCAGCTCTGGTGTATGTGTCTGGCGCCCTAATAGCTGAGCTACCGGTGAAGAGACAATAGTTATATTTTTTAAATTACAGAATACATCCAAAGTTACCTGAATAAAAATTGTTGGGGACAGGATTAAAATCTCATTTGTCCAAATAGTCTAGTGTTTGATCCTCAACTAAGTTGCTATGCTCCCTCCCAGTTTGGGGGAGCAAGGCTGACTGACTGACAACTGCTGATGCTGCTCGCTGGCCCCATAGGTGATGGGTTTTCAGGGTATAAGCCAATTGCATCTTTGATTACGAGGTAAATATTTTCTTGATTTCCTCTTTGCTTTTCTCATTAAAAATGAGCATCTATAGACATGGGGCAGGCAAGTATGGAGATAAAAGCAGTTAGAATAATGATGGCACAAAATCATACCACCACCAAAGTTCAGAACATCAGATAACTGCAAAGAGATGAAAATCATCTTCAACGATGAGGCTATTTGAAGTCTACTTTTTTGCCTGGATTTGCAAAATTAATACAATGACAAGCAAGATAAGTATTTGGCATTGAGTGGAAAATCTAAAGAAATAGAATAGGTATATTTTCTAATCTCATATCCATAATACATATATATGTATTATATGTAATGCATGATAAAGATATAAGAATATACTCTCACATAAGTAATATATGGAGAACACCAGGAAAATGACTTTGGTGCCCTAATAAAATTCAAGAGCCTGCGATAGGGGCATATAATAATAGTGACAATGAACATTCTCTGTAGGACTGATTTGTGTTCAACTTGAGGAGGGAACATAAGCAATATTTTGACAAATTAAAGAAAAGAATACACACATACAAAGAATTTGATTATCCTGTTACATTTTTGAATATTTTAAAAGTATTTATTCATTATTTAATTGACAATATTACTGGGTGCTTTATAAAGAGAGTTAAATGAAATTTCTATTCTTTGTGCCTAAAACAGCAATGACACAGATAACCTATGTGAGGGCATTCAGACATAAAATTATTTTCAAAGTCAATGAACAAAAATAATTTGGAATATTAAAAAGTTCAGTTCTTCTGTTGCAACACTTTTTCGTACAAAATATATTCACTGGTTCCTTTTAATAGCAGAAAGGAGTTGAAACCACCTGGCCTTCAAATGAATCCCTTTCTTGGTTTGAAACTACTCCATTTGCCAATCCACAAATAGTTCTTTTAATGTTAGTGCCCAAATAGAATAACCCTTATTATAATTTTTTCTGTGATCGTTACATCCTAAAGGATATTCAGCATACCCCCTTTGTGAAAAGATAATACACTTAAACAAAACCAGAATTCATTAACAGCCTAGCAATTTAACTTCATTTCCTGCCCTTATAGCAAAAGTTATAGCTATAAAATTTAAAAGTTCTCTTATTGAACAATATTTCCTTCTAGGCATTGTTTTGCTGCAATTCTTGCGGTGCTACTAAAATATTTCTTTAACATCTCAAGATAATATGATGTATATGAATAGATGACTAAGACAGAAGCTGAGCTTTCATATTGTGCTTCATCACATGGTATGTAAGGATTCGAAATTTGGCAGGTTTTAGTAAACACTGCATATGCTAAAAAAGTGTAAGGATTTGATTCCCTTTATCTCCCCTCTCCTCAATTTCCCCACGGTCCTACATTTAATTAAATTTCCTAATTCAAGTTCATGTTTGTTCCATAGAATTTCACTTATGATTCACCTATTTTGTTAAGAAAATAGAACTTAAGATCTACCATCATATTTTCCATCAATTATTTTTGTCAACAGGGAAAGATGCAATTGAATAGTATTTGAGTATTCACTTATCCAAATCCAAAAATCAATTTCATCCCTATGAAGTTTTGTCTCAGTCTACAACTTTAAGCGACTCCAAATTTTTTCTGAAGTAAAAAAAGCATGACTTAGAAAATTCATATGGGAATAACTTACTGGAGGCTTTTACTCAGGTTAAGGTGTTATGTTTCCATGAATAAAACAAGTCCTAATCAAGTACCTAAAGTTTTGTAAATACTGTAAACCCTACAATAATTTTCTCTCAGCAGCCCCTAAGGTTTATAGTCCTTGAGTTATGAAAATGAATTTATTTCTGAAAACCTAGAACAGAGAACTTCAGCATAAATACCTTGAGGGATTACATTCAAATGCAGACACTTGACTCTTTTGGTGTTTCTAAACGAATGCTCCACAATTGTGCCTGATTTGTAGCCTATAATTGTAGGTCTCTTAAACTATGCTATTTATAAACTTTTCTGAGTTAGAGATTAGAATGAGATTTATATTCATAAGGAGAAAAGAGGATTTCTTAACAATTTAAGCTTTAAATTTGTGATATTTAAAGTAGATTTCTGTTTAGTAGTGCTATATTCAATTTATTAAGAAGCCAAATTCTGTTCATTCAATAAATGCCAGTGACTGAACCATGAACATTCATGAAAATAACATTCACAGAGCATATCTTTTGATAGGGGACACCAATAAACCAGCAAATGAATAAATTATACATCTTAAGGAATGCTTTCAGGGAACCTAACAGGATCCTAAAGCAAAAAGTAATAGGAAAGAAGAAGAAGATCCCCTTATATTCATTGATCAGGGGTTGCCTGTCTGGCAAGGTGTCGTAGCTATGACCTGGAAGATGAGATGACACGCAGGGAAAGAGTTTGGATAAGATTGTTTTAGGTAAAGAAAACGGGATTTTTAGAACTTGGGAGAGGAAAGAGTTCAAATGTTCAAGAAATAAATAAAATGTAAAAACATGATGAATTAGGCATCAAATAGCAAAGCCAGACACCTTGTCAAAGGATGTCTTTCCAATACATTGTCTTGAATTCATGTTTGACTCACTTCCTTCTCCTCAAATACAAAGCAACAGTTAATGAAATAGATGAAATAGGAGGGAGAAAAAAAGGAAGGGTGGCTCAAAGAATAGATATCTTTAGGGACTAGAAGGGCTGGTGAGTTTGGATGAAGCTATGTATAAGACTGACTCAAACTGTGGAAGATGGGAGTGATGAGGCTTATTACTTAGATCAAAAAGGAAATGAATCTTGTGCCCCCATGTGAAGAAAAGAGGACTTGACTGGGAATGATGGCTCACACCTGTAATCCCAAGACTCTGGGAGGCTGAAGCATGAGGATTGCTTGAGGACAGAAGTTTGAGACTAGCCTGAGCAACATAGCAAGACTCCATCTCTATAAAAAAAAAAAAAAAGCTGGATATGTTGGCACAGACCTGTAGTCCTAGAAACTTGGGAGGCTGAGGTGGTTTAATCATCTGAGGCCAACAGTTTGAGGCTGTACTAATCTATAATCATACCACTGGGGGACAAAACAAGATCCTATCTCTAAAAAAGGCTGATCACAGTGATTCATGCTAGTTATCCCAGCACTTTGGAAGGCTGAGATGTGAAGATCATTTGACCTCAGAAGTTCAAGACCAGCAAAACCTACCCTGTACAAAAAAATTAAGAATTAGCGTGGCACTGGGGTGTAGCAAGAGAATACCTTGAGTCCAGGAAATGAAGCTGCCTTGAGCTAAGATCAAGCCATTGCAGTCCAGCCTGAGTGATAGAATAAGACTGTGTCTCAAAAAGAAAAGAAAAATAAAGGAAGGGAAATGCAGAGAAGGGAAAGGGATCTTCTTTCTCATTACCATTATTTTTTACTTTAGAATCCTGTTAGGGCCCTGGAAGCATTCCTTAATATGTATAATTTATTCATTTGCTGGCAAGGGGAAGAGAAGTTGAAGGGAAAGGAAAGGAAGAGAAGGGAAGGGTATGGGAGGGGAGGGGAGAGGAGGGGAGAAAAAAACTGACCACTATCCACCACCCAAGGCCACAGCTTTTAATAGTTACCCATCCTTCTGCAGAGGAACTGAGGAGTGACCCACTAGCTTGGTAATTAGAATTCTAATACATTCACTATCATAAAGGAGGAATGAGTTTATATTACCCTAGTGTGGATTTGCAGCACAGGGAACTAAAATAAGACAACAAAAAAGTTGTTAGAAAGTATACACAGAGAAAGGAAGAGAATAAAAAATACATTTTTCACAATAACCAAAGATGCAAACAAAAATTCCAAGGCACATGAAAACGTGAACACAATTTAAAGTAAAAATCACCAAAATAAATAACTAAAAGATATTTTCACTTCAGATAAAATTGACTTTGTAGAAATCTTATAAAAAATTTAAGGCAAATTGATTAATATGCTTAAAGACAAGAATGAAAGACTAACATTTACTCAAAAGGCAAATATTTGTCATACAGAATTGGTGTAACTGAAGAAAAACTTTGAAAGATAAAGATAATCAATATGAGATTATGAAAATAATTTTATTTATCAAAATAAAAAAGACAAACTTTAGTTTACAGTTCAACATATAAAGAGGTTGAAAGTTGTTATTCTATTTTAACAAGTAAATGCTAGTCTCTTCCATGAACCCTCATACAATTATGAAATTTGGTATTAAATTATAAAAAACAAGCTCTCAAAACAAAGAGAAGATATAGGTAAAAATGTTCAACAAAATTAGAGCCAAAAAGCATAGCTAGAAAGTTAAAAAGAAAAACTAAAGGTCAGACCAGAGTATACCAACTAGAGAAAACAAATAAGAGAAAACCACATAGAATTCTCATTACAAATACAATAATTCCAGAAATGTTTCTAGAACCAAGAGAAAGGATATAAAACTGAAAGACTTACACTTAGGCATATTGTAATTTTTCAGTACAATGGAAGCAAAGAGAAGATCCTATGAGATTATGTATTGAAGATGGATGATATTATTGCTTTTCCAAATATTAGGAATGCAAATATTTTTTGTTTTTCATCAACATTACTAAAAGCTGGAGACAGTTGAGTGAGGTTTTCAATACTTTGTGGTTTTTGGCTGGGGTCAGGTTTGAACCTGCCACCTCCTGTATATTGGGCCGGCACTTTACTCACTGAGCCACAAGTGCTGCCCCTGGTTTTCAATACTTTGAAGGAAAATAATTTCTAATCAGCAATCTAGATTTAGTTTACTTAAAAATTAAATGTAATGGTAAAATAAAGATATTTTAAAAGAAGGTAGATCTCAAAGTGCAATTTCAATGCATCTTTTCCCAAAAGTTTACCAAAAAAAGTTATCTAGTAAAATGAGAAAGTAAACACAGAACATGGACAGAGGAAATGGAAGATCCAACATAGAAAAGGGAAAGAAAATCCCAAGGAGTTGTTGAAAATCACACAGGTAACAGCTGTGTACCAAGGTGGATGGCAGCTAGCCCATGGAGAAGCAGAAAACTCTAAGATCACACGGTAGAGTAACTAATGTATCTGAGTGCACTGCAAAGAGATAGAGACAGTTGGTGGAGACTATTAGAATGACTAGTAATTTAAAAATAAATAGAAAAATAGCAAATACGAAATAAGTTTATTAATTATAGAAAAAAGTTATAAAGAAAAGAGAGTATTCAGAGTATACTAAGTGATATAGCCATAAAACATTTGCAAAATTTACAGTATAAATTTAACACAAACAATACTTCTCTCACCAAAATTATATGATACAGTATTATGGTAGAGTGATAATGAGAGGATGGGAAGATACGGAGAGTATTTGGTGAGGAGTGTGTGGGTGTGTGTGTGTGTGTTTATCAAGGAGGGTATTCTGTGACAGATTATATAAGTACTCAGGCAATACTCATCTTTCTGTCGCCTGGCCCTCTTAATGTAGACTTGGGTATATGATGGGCTCTAGTGAATGGAAAATTTGCAGAAGCTATGTGAGAAAACCCTATCTGAGTACCTGCACATTTTATCTTGCCTCTCACATGTATGTCCTCATAAGAAGAGTATTTTCTGGGTGACGTACTAGCCCCAGAATACCTGAAAATATCCCCCACATCCTGAAGCTCAGCTACTCAAACCAATCAGTAGATTTATAGTTGAGAAATAAACATTTGTTCTAATAACAATGGCTACATTGTGATTCTCTGCTATTAAGCATTGTACCCACCCACCCCCCAAATGCTGCCATCCATGCTCAGCCTCTTGACTTTTAAGTTTCTGTATAATTTGATAAAATTTGCACCCATTCATGATAAAAGCCCTCAACAAACTAGGCATTCAAGGAACATAACTCAAAATAACAAAAGCCATATATGACTAACCTGCAACCATCATGCTGAATGAAGAAAAGTTGAAAGCATTTTCCCAAAGACCTGGAAGAAGACAAGGATTTTCATCAAACTGATTAACATAGCCTTCCTGGCAATTTCTCCGTTATTATATGAAGACATTTGTATTCTGCATTTAGCAAGGTTTGCCTGTACCCTTCTAAGTTGCACCATAGGTGTGGCCCACCCCATGGTTCACCCCACCCCCTCACCCCCCTCTCTATCATTGCCCCTTTCCCTATATTCTTTTGTTATAGTTGGGTTATACCAGCTATAAATTAGCTTCATAGTAGGGCTGAGTATATTGGATACTTTTTCTTCCATTCTTGAGACGCTTTGCTAAGAAGAATATGTTCCAGCTTCATCCATGTAAACATGAAAGAGGTAAAGTCTCCATCTTTCTTCAAGGCTGCATACTATTCCATGGTATACATGTACCACAATTTATTAATCCATTCGTGGATCGATGGAAACTTAGGTTTCTTCCATGACTTAGCAATTATGAATTGGGCTGCAATGAACATTCTGGTACAGATGTCTTTGTTATAATATGATTTTTGGTCTTCTGGGTATATACCTAGTAAAGGAATTATAGGATCAAATGGCAGGTCAATTTTTAGATCTCTAAGCACTCTCCAAACATCCTTCCAAAAGGAACATATTAGTGTGCATTCCCATCAGCAGTGTAGAAGTGTTCCCTTTTCTCCACATCCACGCCAACATCTCTGGTTTTGGGATTTTGTTATGTGGGCTAATCTTATCGGAGTTAGGTGATATCTCAAAGTAGTTTTGATTTGCATTTCTCTGATGATTAAGGATGGTGTGCATTGCTTCATGTGTCTGTAGGCTGTGTGCCTGTCTTCTTTAGAGAAGTCTCTCTTCAAGTCTTTTGCCCACCCTGAAGATGGGATCACTTGTTCTTTTCTTGCTAATACATTTGAGTTCCCTGTGGATTCTGGTTATTAAACCTTTATCGGAGGCATAACCTGAAAATATTTTCTCCCATTCTGAGGGCTGTCTGCTTGCTAAACTTACTATATTCTTGGCTGTACAGAAGCTTTTTCATTTGATCAGATCCCAATCGTGTATCTTTGATTATGCTTCAATTGCCTGGGGAGTCCTCCTAATAAAATATTCACCGAAGCCAATTCCTTCAAGAGTATTCCCTGCACTTTCTTCTAGAAATTTTATAGTTTCATGTCTTAAGTTTAAGTCTTTAATCCAATGAGAGTCTATCTTAGTTAATGGTGAGAGATGTAGGTTCAGTTCCAGCCTCTTACAAGTTGCCAACCAGTTCACCCAGCACCATTTGTTAAATAGAGACTGTTTTCCCCACTGAATGTTTTTAACTGGCTTGTCCAAGATCAAGTAACGGTAAGTAGCTGGCTTCATCTCTTGGTTCTCTATTCTGTTCCAAACATCTACCTCTCTGTTTTTGTGCCAGTACCATGCTGTTTTGATCACTATCAATTTATAGTAAAGTCTCAGGTCTGGTAGCGTGATTCCTCCTGCTTTGTTTTCATTTCTGAGTAATGTCTTGGCTATTCAAGGTTTTCTCTGATTCCATATAATACGAAGTATTATTTTTATTCAACATAGTAAAGGAAGTCCTAAGAAGAACAATCAGTCAAGAGAAAGAAATAAAAGCCATCCAAACTGGGAAAGAGAACATCCAACTATTTCTGTTTGCTGACAATAAGATTTAAAAACTACACCAAGAGACTCCTAGAATTGATAAATAAATTGATTAAAGTCTCAGCTACAAAAATAGTATCTACAAATCAATAGCATTTCTATATACTCTAACAGTCCAGCTCAGAGTCAAGTCAAGAGCTCAATACCAATTACAATAACTGTAAATAAAATAAACTATCTAGGAATATACTTAGCCAAGCAAGGAAAAGGCGTCTACAAGGAAAAATACAAAGCACTGATGAGAGAAATCACAGATGACACAAACAAATGGAAAATATCCTTTGTTCATGGATTAGGACAGCGGTTCTCAACCTGTGGGTCATGACCCACAGGAACTGTATTAAAGGGCTGCTGCATTAGGAAGGTTGAGAACCATTGGATTACAAGAATAAACATGGTTAAAATGTACATACTGCCTAAAGTAATTTACAGATTCCATTCAATTCTCATCAAAATACCAAATTCATTTTTCACAGATCTAAAAAAAAAAAAAAAAAAAATCCCAAACTTCATATGGAGCAAAAATAAAGCCCACATGGCCAAAGAATCTTAAGCAAAAAGAACAAATTTATAGGCATAATATTATACTACATATTGTATTATAAAGTCTATAGTAACCAAAACAGCATGGTATTGTTATAAAGGTAGACTCATAGACCAATAGAACAGAATAGGGAAAGAAGAAATAAAACCATACAGCTATGATGGTTGCTGATCTTTGACAAAGCAGTCAAAAACTTACACTGAGGAAAGAACAACCTATTAAGTAAATGGTGCTGAGAAAATTGGATAGCCACACGCAGAAAAATGAAACAGGGTCAGTATCTCTCATCATATGCAAAAATTACCTCAATAAGTATTAAAGACTTAAATGTAAGATCTGATGTTCTAAAAATTGCAGATGAAAATATCAGAAACCTCTTCTAGATGTAAACGTAGGCAAAAATTTTTGACTGAGACCCCAAGGAAAATACAACTTGATTACATTAAAAAGTTTTTGCATATCAAGGGAAATAATCAACAGAGTAAATAGACAACCAATGGAATAGAAGAAAAGATTCATAAACTATCCATCTGGCAAAGGACTGATATGCAGAAACTACAAAGAATTCAAACAAATCAGCAAGGAAAAAAAATCCCTTAAAAAGTAGAATATAAATGTCTTCATATAGTGATTAAAAAGCCATGAAGGCTATGTTAAATAGTTCAATGAAAATATTTCAGTTTGTATATAATGTCAGCACATTGTGCCCCATGGTTGCACCAATGTACACAATTATGATTTAATAAAAATAAAAAATAATAATATAAAAAAGTGGGCAAAGTACATTAAAGATTTTTTTTAAATTAAGACAGACAAATCCCAAGCAAATATGAAAAAATGCTAAATGTCACTAATTATCAGTGAAACTCAATTTAAAACCATAATGAAACCAATTTATGAAAACCAATTTAAACCACCTTACCCCATCAGAATGACGATTATTAAAAAATTAAAAACAACCAATAGATGTTGTCATGGATGTGGTGAATAAGGAATGCTCATACGCTGTTGATGGGCCTGTAAATTAGTACATCTATAGTATATATATGTACACATACACACACACACACACACATACAACACCATGCAGTACTATTCAACTTTAAAAAGAAATAAAATAATGTCTTTTTTAGTAACTCGGATGGAACTGGAGACAATTATCCTAAGTGAAGTATGTATATCAGGAATGGAAGACAAACATCATATATTCATGCTAATAAGTGGGAACTACACACAGTCATCAAGTGTAGCAAAGGACACTGGAAACTAAGATGAAGAAGTGTGGGAGAGGTGTGGGTACACCTTGCTCACTCACCTATTGGGTACAATAAACTGTACCCTGTGGCAGGCACACTAAAAACCCTGATTTCAGCATTATCTAATCTATCCATGTAGCATAAACACTGGTATCTTCTTAGTATTTTGAAGTAGTTTTTTTTCATCATGGGTACACAGTAGGTAAATAAATAATTTAAAAATCAAGAGTTTATATGCTTATTAATGATATGGTGCTAAGTGACAAAAGAATTATATTAGAAAATGAAAGCATTTATTTCTGGAAAGAGAAAAGATGGAGCAAGGGTGAGCTTGGGTGACAACTTAATTTTTTGTTCTTTATTTTTAACAAAACTGATAACATGATGTGATCCATTATATCATGTTAATGTATAGCTGACAAAAATAAAAACTTAGATAAACAATAATATATGCAACTATAATAAAGGTAATTACCACAACTAAAAGATAAATCAAGATATTATCTAAGATTTTTCCAAAATTAAATTTTAAAATAACTTGAGTGCTCATATTTGAAATCCAAATATAAAGCAGGTAGTAGTACTTTTTTTAGCTGTACCAACTATTTTAAAAATTATTTTCTCACCTTCCTGTGATTCATATTTTTCTCCTTATATTTTGTAGACCATTTAATTTTCTATCACTTCTAATTCTTTGAATATTTTTTAGTGGTATATGACAAATCACATTATAGAAAGAGCAGTGAAGTAGATTAGAGTTACTTAAAGGAAGAGGTAGGAAGGTATAGTAGTTATATTTAAACGTTTACAAATATCATCAATAACAACTAACTGTTGATTATTGCAGTGCTACCTAGTTAGGAAGAAGACCTAGCAGAATATTTTTAGGAAGTTAGGAGAAATATGAAGCTCAAATTTTCAGCAAACTTGTATTTTCTATTCTCCATTTATATTAATGACATTCTCCTAATCCTTAGTCCTCAGAGATGTCCAAGTATGCTTGGTAAAAATCAAAGACCCAGGCCATGATCAAAGTACAGGTTCAATAGCAATCTTCTCGACATCAAAGTCATTTTAAAACATAAAATTATTTTAAAACATAAACAAAGTTATTTTAAGACATAGAAAAAGATTACAAATTAGGTCTTTGTTATGTCCTAAATTTATTTATTGAATCTTTAAAGCTCCTACTCTTCTTTTTTAACCTTTACTTCCTAAAAATAAAAACTTTAAAAAGAATACTTGAAAAATGTCATTAATTAGATGACTTCATAACCTTATTTTCTTTTCTCAGCTGATTTCCACAGCTTCCTCTTTGCAATTATTTTCTTTGCCAGGCCTTCTCTTAACCTTTCCTATTACATCCTTTTCCCCTAACATCCTTCGAAATGAAAAGTTCACTAGAACAGTGAGGAAGGGAAGCGTTAACCCCTCCCTGACGTATCATAGACAAACTAAAATATACTAAATGCTCTTCTTTTGCGTTAGAACAGAATAAGGTCATCATCTGCAATCCTAATTGCTTAATTTGCCTTTTGCAAATTTTCTAATATGTCAGATTTTCAAGAACCATGGTAAGCAGCTTAGTAGAGACTAGTTTAAAAAGTCGTATGGCCCTGTTTTAAAGGACGTCTCTTTTAGGTTTGAGTTCCAGAAGATCCTTCCTTAGGCAACATATTTCAATGCAAGATAGAAGAGTGTTTTTTAGAGCCTAACTCCCTAGTAATCAATTTGGGTTTGAACACTTTGTAAATTTAGAACTTAAGGTTTCAGTTTGGGGTATTCCTTATCAAAGCTGCTTTTTAAGAAATTTGGACCTGTTGATTTTTTGGAGGTCGCATAGATTTTATAAGGCATGATGATGTGTTAGTTATAAAATCACAAGAATTTACAGATTTTATTTCCTATTAAATGCACATAAGTTTTAAAGGGAGGAGACAATTGGGCAGTACAATATGCATTTCAGATTTTGCTGAATCTAGTATTTAGAAACTGTTTAAGGTGTTAGCCAAACCAAAACTGCAGTTTCATTCACCCAATTCTGATTAATACCATGTATTTAAGCCCTCTTCCCACTAGTTTGCTTCCCAGAGGGTGCATTACCATTGATTGCTTTAAAATATAGACCAAGTTTAGCAAAACATTATATAAACAGAAAGGAATTATTTTGTTCTGTATTAAACTGAAATGCAAATCGACATTTAATTTATGCTCTATATCACTGGATTTGTGTTTGATTTAATTCAAAAGCAAATTTTCTTTAAGTACATAAAAAGCAATTATGAGCTATTGTTTGTAGGGTAATCAAAACACTATCACTCTGGTTTAAAGTTGTTCTTAATGTCATTTGTCTTAATGTCTTTGATTTTACTTTCCAATTTTACTAATACTACAGCTAATAAAATATCACTTTGAAGCTAAAAAACACGCAAAAGTGTTGATTTGTTTCATACCAGGCAAACAGAGATTAACATGATTTATTTAATTTCAAGTTCATCTCCTAACAAATGCAATGATAGGAGAAAACCTATGCATTTTTTCCATTTCAACTTTATTATGTGGAGCAGATATGAAAGGTTTGTAACTATACTTTTGATGTGAATAGCCTTATGGCCAGTGCTACTGAATAAATTTTCATCTTTAGGAGAAAAACTGTAGTATATTATATTCAGTTTCATTTAAATAACCACCCCCAAAGTTCAAATAAGTGTCTGAACTTTATACGAACTATCCAAACGTCTTTAGATTGTGATTCAAGTCTGAAAATCTCATGAGAGGGAACAGTGATACTGTAGCTTTTCCTCACTTCCTGCTTTCATTGTGGGAACCAGGTTTCCACGGAAACTCTTTACCCACACAAGAAGTCCAAGTGCATGGTGCCTAGGGACTTTGTTTTCCCCTTCAAATTAAAATTTGATATTGTTTTTATCCAGTTGAAATTTCAGTTCTTATCTGACTGAACTTATCTTTTTTGTCTGAAGAAAGCTTACTATCTCCATAATGTTCTGATAGTTTTGACGACTATTTTCTTCTTGCAAATCTTTTCTCCTGTTTTCTCTGGATACTCCATCTCTTGATGTTCCTTTTCTGGTTGCACTTCCTCAATTTCTGCTTTGACTTTTGCTTACTTTGACTATCCTTTCATTTTATTTTAGTGTTCCCCTGGCTTTTCGTTCACACAGTATGTCAACAGTGAGCACTTTCTATGTGTCTAAGTTTAAAGAAGTGACAATAAAGCAATAAAGAAAGCAGGGACAAAATAATCCTGTCATGGACCACAACTTCTATGGGGGAAACAGATAAACAAAATAAGTAATTAAAATCTTTAATATATTAAATGGCTTTATATACTATAGGGAAAACTGAAGCAGAAGGATAAAAGTAATTCCTTGGAGGGGGCACAGTATTAATACGGTTGCCAAGGAAGAGTTCATTTGAACAAAGGACCTGAAGGAGGTGAGGGTTTGAAAAAGAGCGATTGTGAGGAAGACCATACTGAAAGGAAGAGCATCTGAAAGGCTTTGAGACTGGTGTATGCCTTTTCTTCTCTCACCACAAATTGTTCACATGGACAAAATAATCAATGAATGTCCCTCAGTCCATTAAATAAAATTTATAGGAAGCCACTGATTGGACTGAGCTCTTGCACAAGGCCCAACTGACCAGACCAAAATGGAGTCACTCATGCTAAAGTTCCAAGTCATCAAAACAAAACCTAGTGTTTTTCCTGTCCTTTGGAGGAGTCAGGAGAGTGACAGATAATAGCTAAACCACTAAACAAGCCAGCTGTAGCCAGCTGAATAAGGAAGTCTCTTTGGCTTTAATCTTTACAAGGAAAGTAACTTTGAAGCGAACAATCTGGTTTCTGTTCTGTTTCCACTTCCCCAGCCCTTTTCTGTCATAAAGCTAAACTCCTCTGCTTAACCCATTGAAACATTCTTTTTTTTTTTAGACAGAGTGTCAACCTGTCACCCTGGGTAGAGTGCATCAGAGCTCACAGCAACCTCAAACTCTTGGGCTTAAGCGATTCTCTTGCCTCAGCTTCCCAAGTAGCTGGGACTACAGGCACCTGCCACAATGCACAGCTATTTGTTGTTGTTGCTGTTGTTGTTGCCATTGTTGTTTTAGCTGACCCAGGCTGGGCTCGAACCTTGGTGTTTGTGGCCAGCTCTCTACCTACTGAGCTACAGGCACCACCCCAAAACATTCATTTCTATCTTACAGAATATCTAAAACAACAATGGCAACAACAACAACAACATAGCTGGGCATTGTGGTGGGTACCTGTAATCCCAGCTACTTGGGCAGCTGAGGCAAGAGAATCGCTTCAGCCAAAGAGTTTGAGGCTTCAGATTCTTCATTGTAGAATTATATATAAAAGCCAATTAAGATATTTAAACTAAATGTGTTGTAATTTTGTCTTTTATAGTTCTGGCAACCATGATGGGACCCAGTGACTCAGCTGATACCTCCAGAGACCCCTGAAGAACATAGCAGACACACTGCTGACCCCTTTTGAGGTCCTTTGTCTTCTTCTCAGAGCCTAGAGAGTTGGGAGTTTCTCTCAGCTCAAACTCTGCTCTTTTTGCATTGAACGCCTCAACCTCAGTGCTTTCAAATCCAGGGTTAGTTTGTGCTTTGAGAGGGAATTTGACCTTGGAGAGAGTATCAAGGATTAGTTCATTAGTTCAAGGTTTAGTTGGGCGAGGGCACTTGATCTTTGGGTTTGCTGTAGCTGACTCGTCACCCAAAAGCTACAGTTTAAAGATAACTGACAGGAGTCCCAGTAAGTGGTTATTTCCCCAGAGGATGCAAACTCCAGCTATTTTTATTTGTAAGTGTTTAGGTAGTATCCTCTTTTCTCTTTTTATTGCATCCTAAAGTAAGGAAAGTCTCAGATATCTGACAGAGTCTTGCAGAAACTGGAAAATTATTAGCTAAGTTGGTCAAGGGGATCTTGGAGCCAAAACCACAACTCGACTGGTGGTCATGGGCCGAGCACTTAAGAGCTATAGAGTGCCAAAAAATAAGACTCTCGTGTTAGAATAAACTAGTCCTTATGCCTCCTAGCCTCAAGAAAATGTCCTTGAAATAAGGTACCACATAAAAGCATTGTACAACTCAACTGTGTCAGAGTTCCCACCTAGGCTTTTACTTTGGTTCCAAGAGAACAAAATTCAAGGAAAAATCAGGAACCATAATTTATTTTCTACTTTTCTTTCTTTCTCCCTCCTTCCTTCTCTCTCTCCCCTCCCTCCCCCCCATCTCTTTTTTTTTTTTGGCAGAGTCTCATTCTGTCACCCTTGGTAGAATGCTGTGGCATCCTAGCTCACAGCAACCTCAGACTGCAGGGCTCAAGGAAGTCTCTTGCCTCGGCCTCCCGAGTAGCTGGGAGGGCAGGTGCCTACCACAACTCCTGGCTAGTTTTTTTTTTCTTCTTCTTTTTTTAGAGATGGGGTATCACTCTAGCTCAGGCTGGTCTCAAACTCATGAGCTCAGGCAATCCACTCACCTTAACCTCAGGAACCATAATTTCTAAAGGACTGAGTACTGTATTTTCCATCTGTGCCTGCCTTCACGTGCATAAGTATTAGCACTGAAAGCTACAAATTCTCTCAAAAATAGTCAAATCTTACTAAAGATAATCTAAAATTATAATGGACAATAAGTGGAATGTGCCAAATGAACATACTACACTTTAGGAAGTACATCTAAAAATAAGGGCTCCTGAACTAGGCCCGCCAGTAATGTGCCCAGTGATGTGCAGGAGCTTCTAAAAAGATTTCAAAATATTTTATGGTCTCTTAAAAACTCTTTTAGAAAAGGCAGATGAAAATGTTAACTAACTAATTGATTAACTGCTAACTTTTGGCTGAGTTACTATTCCATCCCACAAAGAAAGCTAAAGTGTTTATAAAAGTTAGGTCCTCAGGTCAAGTGCAGTTGCTTCTTTTCTCAGCAATATCCATGCTGAGTTCAGGCATGGAGAAGACTTTTTTTTGCTCTATTCATTAATGGTCTCTGTCATGGAGTTACTAATCTAGTTAAGAAACAAACTAAATTATTTCCAAAGTATACCTTTCTGTCATTTCATGGGATGTTTAGAAACTCTTTTGGGAAATAATTCTCAGAAAATTCTTACATTGGAAAGAAAGTTTTGGTCTGAACACCCCTCACTTTTGACAATTTTGTCTTAACTAGGTTTCCCACCTGTATCTTTCTTTTTCTAGGATGAATGGGCTCTTAGAAAAATAGATAATAATTTGTGACAAGGTCTATCTGGGCCTGATGAAGTCTCTTGTGATAAAAGTTCCTCTTCCCTGGCTGCTGGAACTCATGGTGGTGGGGGGGATTGATGACAATCAAGTTCCTTTGGGAAGACAGGTCTAAGGGGGATTCAGAAAGCCCTCCCTTACTTTATGCTATTTTTCAGGTATTTGAAGCTCAAAATAATCAATATACCAAAGTGACATATATGGAATGGCATTTCCTAAATGCCTTCAATGGCTAGTTTTGTTTAAGAAGCAGTCAAGTGTAATTGTTAAGCATGAGTAAGCTAGGTGAGTGGAAATGGGATACAGTAGTAACACCTTTCCCACAGTTTCGCCTCCTGTGGTTTTAGTTACTGTTACCTGTGGTCTGTTGTGTTCCAAAAATATTAAATAAAAAAAATTAAGAAATAAATAATTCATAAACTTTAAGTTATCTGCCATTTCATGTAGCATGTTGAAATCACATGATGCTCAACTCCATTCTACCCAGGATGGAAATCATCCCCTAATGTCCATCATCCCTGATGTATACCCTACCTGCTGGGTAGTCATTTTGTAGATATTTAAATTATTAAATTAAATTTAATTGTGGCATGACATTGCTGGTGTTCAACTGATCTTTATTTTACTTAATGATGGCCCCAAAGTGCAGAAGTAGAGATGCCAGCAACTTGAATGTGTGGAAGAGAAGTCATACTGTGATCCATTGAGAGGAAAGGTGAAAGTGCTTGACTAACAAGAAAGAAAATAATATTGTGTATTTAGGTTGCTAAGATATATGGAAAGAACAAACCTTCTATTTGTGAAATTATAAAGAAGAAAAAGAAGTTTGTGTATAGTATATAGCAGGTTCAGCGCTCTCTGTATTTCAGTCATCTGCTGGGACCTTGCAATATATTCCCAATTAGAGATGAACCTGTCATAGTTTCAAAAATCTTTTTTAGTAACTTAAAATATTAAAATCATGTTATATCAATTAAAACATATAAAATGTCAGAGTCATTTTGTAAGTATAATATTGAAATATTAATTACTAAATACAAATTCAAACCACCATAAGTTGGGGAACATCTATAATCTGAAAGAGTTGTGTTAAGGAGATTCATGCAAAGAATGAAAAAAACTCTTACATGTACAGATTTCTGATAACTTTATGACCATACCATTGGGCTAGGTAAAAATTTCCAAACACTGATAAAAATTTTAATTTTTTTGTGAAACTACTGACCAAGATCAAGCAGAACAAAACATAATTACCTGACACTGAATGAACTGATCAAAAAGAACTATGATTTTTTTACAGACTTTTTATTTGAAGCATTGCTAGTTCTTTTAATTTTTTATTTTCCAGATATAGGTAGCTTTTTCTTTTATACTCTTAAGTCACCTATCTAAAAATTACAGCATTTTGGCAAATTATACTTTTGCAAACAGAATCACCACATTTTCTCCCTTTCTGTTTAAACCAAGGCTTAGAAGCTTTCAGGGTGTATTCTTATTTGTATTGCACTATAGTTGTTCGCATATGTTCAATAAGAATATGTTCTCTTTGTAACAACATACAATCGGTAATATTGGTTATATGAATTTGGACAATTAAGTTCACAAACTCATCATAGAAAAAGTGCTGACTTTTGAATACCACTATAGTCACCTTCAAAGTACTCTCCCTTTGGGAAGCTATGTACCAACACAATTAGTCTACCCTTCAAAGCAATTTTGAAACTCTTTATTCTGGAATGCCCATCAATGCTTTCATTATATTACATTTAAGGTTCTTAATATGATAAAACTGTCTTCCTTTCAGCATTTCCTTTATTTGAGTAAAGGAAAAAATCATTGGGAGTCAGCTCAGGTGAATAGGGAGGATGTTATATTGCAGTTTATTTATTTACTGGCTGAAAACTCCCTCATAGACAGTGCCATGTGAGCTGGTGCATTGTCATGATTTCAGTTAAGATTTTCCTGTTTCTCTACAGATGTTTACTTGATCTGCTATGCTTCTCACACTCAGCCAATTATTTTGACACACAATTCAACAAAGTTTTGCAATGCTTTCATCTGTTCTGCTTGTTACCAGCCACCATGACCTCTCTTCATCAGCAATGTCTTCTCTCCTCTCAGAAAAACCATTAATCTATTGTATACTGTCATTTTCTTCATGGCATTATACCATAAACTTGGGCTAACATGTTTCTGATTTCCACTCTTGCCAAGTTTAACAAGAATTTTAATGTTCGTACATTGCTCTAACAAGCTCCAACATTCTCATAATGGCACACAAAATTGCACCAATGATAAGGACCAATCAGCAAGACACAATCACACGCTGACACAAACACAGGTGTGAGACACTGATACACCAGGGTTATGATACCTTACTGAGTTGCTTGTACAGTGCTGCCAATGTAAGTACATGGTGGCAAGTTCAGAAAATTAATTATCAGACCTCACATTAAGGTTCTGGCTGGACTGGAATGGCATATTTGAGAACAGGTGAAGTCTAAAGTCTTTCTCAATTTGGCTTTCCAGCCTCTACAGGTTTTCAAAATCTATGTTGAGATTCCTTAACAAAAATTCCAAAAAAGCAAACTTAAAAATAGCCTATGGGGTCAAGAGCTACTTTTCATTGCACTAATGTAAATAATCAGGCCAATTTGCTTGCAAACTGATTTGTCTTGCTCTGATCATCTTTGGTATAAATGTAGGTGACTGTAGTAAGAAAAATTATGTTTCTAAAGAAAAATTATAATATGCCTATTAATAGATTCTAGTCCTATTCATTATTCTTAAGTTTTTGTCACCTACCCAGAGACTAGAACTAAATTCTGAATGATTCAAGTTTCCTCAAATATCTGTCTATAACTTTTCAACTAAGAATAAGAATCCATCTGCTCCTAAAGCCCTGTAAGCTTACACCCAGCTACTTGATGTAAATATCAAGCAATAAGTCTCAAACCTCATGTATGGACTATGCAAAAAAAAATCATCAAAACTGCTGACACCATAGCTAGAAATACTCAGCTGCAAACGTTTGATGACTTCATGCCATGAACTGTTTTTTCCAAGACATGGGAATATTACTTCCCACATAATGACTTTTACCTCTCTTAATTTTACCTTACTCTGTCTACCTTGCTCTCTTGGCAGGATAATGCTGTAGTTTAAACATTACAATCAGTAGTGTCTGTGGGTAACTGTATGAAATGTTTGCCTGTCATGCCAAACCCAGATCTTTATGTGACCTGAGACCTTTTTAGTGTATTCAGTGGGTAAAATTAACATCTCTAATACAATATTGTTCAAATTGTACTAGAGCCTCTTTTTATAAAGTCAGACTTCTAGACCCATTTGCTCTCACTCTTTGCTTTAATTTAGCCCAGTCATGGACAATAGATGATAGACTTGCTACCAATTAGCTGAACAAGGAGGAATATGTGTAGTCACTGACACTTTCTGCAAGTGAATAAGTAGAACAAACAGTCTGTTTGGCTAAAATTGGGAGATTCCTCCTCTGGCTCATTCTTTTATCTATTTGATTTTTGTTGGTTTGATTAATGGTGAATCTGGCTAAGGGACAGACTCCAGACATTTTATATTATCCTCCCAATAATCATAACGGCAGTCTCCCTGATGTGCTACATTCTCTCAAAAGTTTTAAATGTTTGCTTGCAGCCAGATGTTGAATGTTAAATAGTCTCTCTCCAGCTGGAAAGACAAAGATTCAAAGAATTGAATTCAAAAAATTCAAAGATCTTTGAAAAATTCAAAGATCTTATGGATACTGTAACCTACGAATGGCATATTAAGACTAGAAATCCAAAATTAAGGTAATTCGAAGTAGCCTTAATGCCCTAATAAGACCAAAGGGGAGAATCATTAAACAAAATTTGAAGGTAGCCATTGGTTTGGACTAAGCTTCTGCATTAGGCACAAAAGATCAAACCAAAATGGAATCACATACACCCAAAGTTCTGCAGAGCCAATCCAAAGCTAAGTTGTTTATCTGATGCTCTGAGAAATCAGGAGAGTAAGAGAAAATAGACAAATCCCCAAACAAGCCAGTTTTAGCTGACATGATAAAGAAATACAGACCCTTCTATGTTAACCTTTATGAGTTACTTTGAAATAACCAATTTTTTGTTGCTGTTGTTCTCTGTTTCTGCTTTCCTCAGTCCAACTTCCTCTGCTCAGCTTCTTGAAACACATGATTCGAGAACAACAAATGAAAGCTAATTTCTGTTTAAACTAAAGCTTTTATAATTTCCTGTTTTGACACTTACAAAGCTGTATCTCTAATCCAAGTGCCTGGTATCTCTACCTAAATGTCTTATACCATGAGAATTTAAAAGTAAATGCAACCTCAAATCTCATGTGTTTCCTCCTCCCTGAAAGATATATTGCCTTCTGCACTTTCCTTAGTTAACACCCACCTAGTGATCCAAGCCAGAAATCTAAGAATCCTTTTTTATTATTATTATGAAATCATAATTGTGTACATTAGTGCAATCATGGGTCACAATATGCTGACTTCATATACAATCTGAAATATTTTCATCAAACTGTTTAACATAGCCTTCGTGGCCTTATAATCACTATATGAAGACATTTATATTCTGAATTTAGTAAGTTTCACTTGTACCCTTCTAAGATGCACCATAGGTGTGATCCAACCAATCACCCTACCTCCACCCATCCTACCCTCTTCCCTCCCTTGCCTCTTTCCCCATATTCTTGTGCTATAATTGGGTTTTAGCCTTCATATGAAAGCTATAAATTAGCTTCATAGTAGGGCTGAGTACATTGGATATTTTTTCTTCCATTCTTGAGATACTTTTCTAAGAAGAATATGTTCCAGCTCCATCCATGTAAACATGAAAGAGATAAAGTCTCCATCTTTCTTTAAGGCTGCATAGTATTCCATGGTATACTTGTACCACAATTTATTAATCCATTTGTGGGTCGATGGGCACTTGGGCTTCTTCCATGACTTAGCAATTATGAATTGGGCTGCAATAAACATTCTGGCAAAGATATCTTTATTATGATGTGATTTTTGGTCTTCTGGATATATACCTAGTAAAGGAATTATAGGATCGAATGGCAGGTCTATTTGTAGATCTCTAAGTATTCTCCAAACATCCTTCCAAAAGGAATATATTAGTTTGCATTCCCACCAGCAATGTAGAATTGTTACCTTTTCTCCACATCCATGCCAGCATCTCTGGTTTTGGGATTTTGTTATGTGGCCTAATCTTAAGGGAGTTAGGTGATATCTCAAAGTAGTTTTGATTTGCATTTCTCTGATGATTAAGGATGATGAGCATTTTTTCATGTGCTTGTAGGTCGTGCACCTGTCTTCTTTACAGAATTTTCTCTTTAACTCCTTTGCCCACCCTGAAATGGGATCATTTATCCTTTTGTTGCTAATGTGTTTAAGTTCTCTGTGGATTCTAGTTATTAAACCTTTGTCAGAGGCATAACCTGCAAATATTTTCTTCCATTCTGAGGGCTGTCTGCTTGCTACACTTACTGTGTTCTTAACAGTGTAGAAGAATTTTAGTTTGATCAGGTCCCAGTAGTGTATTTTTGATACTGCTTCAATTGCCTGGGGAGTCCTCCTCATAAAAAGTTCACCCAGGCCGATTCCTTCAAGAGTTTTCCCTAACTTTCTTCTAGTATTTTTATAGTTTCATGTCTTAAGTTTAAATCTTTGATCCAGTGAGAGTCTATCTTAGTTAGTGGTGAAAGGTGTGGGTCCAGTTTCAGTCTTCTACAGGTCACCAGGAAGTTCACCCAACACCATTTGTTAAATAGGGAATCTTTTCACCACTAAATGTTTTTGATTGGCTTGTCAAAGATCAAATAGCGGTAAGTAGCTGGGTTCATCTCTTGGTTTTCTATTCTGTTTCACACATCTATCTCTCTGTTTTTGTGCCAGTACCATGTTGTTTTGATCACTATCGATTTATAGTACATTCTCAGGTCTGGTAGTGTGATTCCTCCTGCTCTGTTTTTATTTCTGAGTAATGTCTTGGCTATTCGAGGTTTTTTTCTGATTCCATATAAAACGAAGTATTATTTTTTCAAGCTCTTCAAAATGTGACAATGGAGCTTTAATAGGAACTGCATTAAAATTGTATATTGTTTTTAACAATGTTGATTCTTCCTACCCATGGTCAAGGTATGTTTTTCCATTTATAGACATGTTCATCTATTTCTTTTCTTAGAGTTTCATAGTTCTCTTTATAAAGATCTTTCAAACCTTTGTTAGATAAACTCCCAGATATTTCATCTTCTTTGGTACTACTGTGAAAGGGATAGAGTCCTTGACTGTTTTTTCGGCTTGACTATGATTGGTATATATAAAGGCTACAGATTTATGATTTTGTAGCCTGAGAAACTCCTATATTCCTTGATCATTTCTAATGGTTTCGTAGTAGAATTCCTGGCATTTTTCAGATATACAATCATATCATCTGTGAAGGGTGAAAGTTAAATCTCTTCTGATCCTATGTGGATACCCTTGATCGCCTTTTCTTCCTTAATTGCAATGGCTAAAACTTAAATTAAAATGTTGAAGAGCAATGAAGAAAATGGGCAACCTTGCTTGGTTCCTGATCTAAGTGGAAATGATTTCAATTTACCTCCATTCAATTTGATATTGACTGTGGGTTTGCTGCAGATGGCCTCTATTAGTTTAAGAAATGTCCCTTCTATACCAATTTTCTTAAGTGTTCTGATCATGAAGGGATGCTGGATATTATCAAAAGCTTTTCCTGCATCAATTGAGAGAATCATATGGTCTTTATTTTTTAATTTATTTATGTGCTGAATTACATTTATGGATTTATGTATATTGAACCAGCCTTGAGATCCTGGGATAAAGCCCACTTGGTCATGGTGTATAATTTGTTTGATGTGTTGCTGGATCCTGTTTGTTAGGGTCTTATTGAGTATTTTTGCATCAATATTCATTAGTGATATTGGTCTGTAGTTTTCTTTTCTTTTTGGGTCTTTTCCTGATTTAGAGATCAAGGTGATATTCACTTCATAGAATGTGTTGGATAGTATTCCATCTTTTTCTATATTTTGGATAAGGTTGAGTAATATAGGTACTAGATCCTCTTTAAAGGTTTGATAGAATTCTGGCATAGAGTCATCTGGTCCAGGGCTTTTCTTTTTAGGGAGATTTTGCATAGCTGATGCTATTTCAGAACTTGATATTGGCTTATTCAACATTACCACTTCATTTTGTCACTTCCTTCAAGTCTAGGAAGGTGGTGTGCATCCAAGTATTGGTCAATTTCCTTCAAATTTTCATATTTCTGAGAGTAAATTTTCTTGTAATATTCGTTAAGGATTTTTTGAATTTCTGAGGGGTCTGTTGTTATTTCATCTTTACCATTTCTGATTGATGAAATCAGAGATTTTACTCTTTTTCCCCTGATTAGGTTAGTCAACGGTTTATCTCTTTTATTGACCTTTTCAAAGAACCAACTTTCCAATTTATTGATCTGTTGTATAATTCGTTTGTTTTCAGTTTCATTTAATTCTGCCCTGATTTTGGTTCTTTCTTTTCTTCAGCTGGGTTTGGGGTTGGAATGTTCTTCCTTTTCCAGTTGCTTCAGGTGTCTCATTAAATTGTTAACTTCCTCTCTTTCCATTCTGTTGAGGAAGGCTTGCAGTGCTATAAATTTCCCTCTTAGGACTGCCTTTGCAGTATCCCAGAGGTTCTGATAATTTGTATCTTCATTGTTGTTTTCTTCCAAAAATTTGGTGATTTCCTTCTTAATCTCCTCTATGACACATCTATCATTCAGTATAAGTTTATTTAGCTTCCATGTTTTTGTTTGAGTATGCAGATTCCTGTTATTGTTGAGTTCAACTTTTATTTCATAGTGGTCTGAGAAGATGCAAGGAATAATTTCTATTCTTTTAAATTTGCTGAGGTTAGACTTATGACCTAAGATGAGATCAATTTTGAAGTATGTTCTATGGGCTGATGAGAAGAATGTGCATTCAATTTTATTAAGATGAAATGTTCTGTAGATGTCTGTTAAATCCAGATGTAGAATGGTTAAGTTTAAATCTAAAATTTCTTTACTTAGCTTCTTATTGGAGGATCTTTTGAATAGTGCCAAAGGAATATTATAATCTCCAACTACTATGTAGCTGGAGGAAATCAAGGTACTCATGTCTATTAAAGTTTTTCTTATAAATTGAGGTGCATTCTGGTTGCATGTATAAATATTAATAATTGAAATCTCATATTGAGTATTGCCTTTAACAAATATGAAATGACTGTCCTTATCCTTCCTTATTTTGGTTGGTTTAAATCCTATTGTATCTGCAAATAAGATTGCAACACTGCTTTTTTCTGTTTTCCATTTGCCTGGAATATAGATGACCATCCCTTAACCTTGAGTCTATATTTATCTTTTAAGGTAAGGTGAGATTCTTGTATGCAGCAGATAAAATGGCCTGAGTTTTTGTATCCAATGAGCCAACCTATGCCTCTTTAGAGGACAATTTAAACTGTTCACATTAATTGAAAATATTGATAAATCTGTAGAAAATCTAGTGGACATTTTTAATCCTTTCATCACTGTGGAAGTTGGAATTTTGTAAGAAGTTTCTGGGTGAGAAAACTTTTATGGTGGAGGATTATGCTGGTCATTATGGAGGATAGATTTGAGAATATCCTAGAGAGTTGGTTTAGTTATAGCAAATTTCTTCAACATGTGGATGTCATTAAAGTATTTAATTTCTCTATCATAAATGAAACTCAGTTTAGCTGGGTACTGGATCCTGGGTTAAAAGTTATTTTGTTTTAGGAAATTAAAATTCAATGACCATTCTCTTCTAGCTTGAAAAGTTTGATCAGGGATATCTACAGTTATTCTAATATTCTTCCCCTTATAGGTAATGGATTTCTTACATTTGGTTGCTTTCAGAATTTTCTCTTTCATGTTAACTTTAATGAACTTTTTTTTAATCAAACATGAATTTATATCAAGATTAATTTTTCAACCAGTTTACAAGCACACTTTTCCCTTTGTTAAAAAAGGAATGATATGAAACTATATGTTAAAGATGTTTCTGTAACAATATCTTAGATTGATATAGCGCTTTACAATTTTCAAAGTGCTCTCACATGCCATCTCATTTAATCCTCACAACAGCCCTGTGAGGTAGGTTATCCTCATTTCAAGATGAGATGATTGAGGCAAAGAGAGGTTAAGTGACTTGCCCAGGATCACACACCTGGTACATGGCAGAGCTGGGACCTGAAATTAAGTTTTTTGACTCCTTTCTCAGTACTCTTTCCACTATAACTACTGCCTCTAGTTGTGAACATGAACTGTATCAAAATGGAAAGCTTAACTAAGTTCATTTCAGTGATATCTTAACAGGAAAGTTAAATGAGAAATGCAAGAACAGTAGGTCTGATGTTTTACTTGACACAATAAAATTGGTGCAAAACCAATTCTGTCTAATTATGTGTAACCTTTTGGTCCAAATACACAAAATATGCAATATTTACAGCATTTTCCTGTTTTTTTTGTTTGTTTTTGTAAATGCAATGCTTTAAAACACCTTATAAAGCACTGTAGTAAAAATAGTCTACAGGTAAAAGTGCAGAAGAAGTAAGAAAATCCTACCCATACCACAGCTCACTAATCGAGTCATAATATAGAGTCACCAATATTTCAGTTTATAGCTTTACAAATAACACATGGAGAAACAAACTCTAAACTTACTTTTTTGATATTAACGTGTGAAAGTCTTAACTAAAACTTCAGATGATGTCAACATTCTTTGAAGTATTTTCCCAATGTTACATACTGGGGAGAAAGGAATGAGAAATACTGCTTTGAGTCTGTCTTTTTACAGTACTAATCACTGTTAAAACTGGGTTTTAACACTAATGATTATTTTTAAAAATTAAAACCACCTACATAAACATGGGCAAATCCAACTACAGCAGAAACATTTCTCAGCAAACATGATCAAACATTCTAATAAATTTCATGAGACATGATTCACAAAACAAAGCACACACTGCCAAACAGTTATTAACACTATTCAGTAGAGGTGTACAGCCCAAACTTTTGGTGAAGGCAGAAGTGGGCAAATGGATTCATCTTCATTCATGGTTAGTTGAAAAAATGCTTTATCCAAAACAAAAGTATCATAACCTTTTCTGAAATTGTATTTTGCCTTTTGATTAGACCTGCCATGTGTATATCTTAGGTGATATGTAGTTTTTCCAGGCAGGAGTTTACAACTCTTACCAAAATTTAACCAGGAACAAGAAAAATGCCTAAAAATTGAACTTCTTAGAACACTGACAGTATCAATCAGTATCTACTATCTCAGTATTACTGTTTCCTGATTCAGCTTAATACAAACTGTCATAATCTATCAGCAATCCAGGTTGTGGAGCTGAAAACAAAGATGAAGATAGGGTCAATGATTTAGTTCGAGAATCTAATAATCACATTTATACTCAGTTTGATTTAGGGTAAATCTTTTCATAGAAAAAGTTTTGTGCAAGGATGTAGAGGTCTCCATCTTTTTCTCAAACAGCATAGGCTCTGATGAATTGGCAATGTTCTACTGCAAATTCATTCATCTCATTCTCCATTTTCAGAATGTCAGACTTCTGTAGTTTTGCAATGGTTTGTTTAATGGGGAGTTTCTGTGGTTTTCCAAAATGAGATTTCTTTCCTACTGTCCGATAGAGTTCTGTAGCACCCCTGAAAAACTGGGGCAAAGCTGCTTCCAATAACATAAAATCTTCAAGCTCTTCAGTAACTCCTACCAGAAAATATTCATTGATTAGGTTATATTTGGCTTGACCCATAGCCCTACCTGCTTCCCACATTCCAGCATTCAGAGCTATGGCCACAGAAGAATGGGATTTGAAGCCAGAGCTTCTCTGGAGCACAGTCTGAGCCACCCTCAACTACACATTCATCAAAGGTCTTTTTGTCTCCTTGTTTTCATCTCCTTAACCCTGTTCTATAATCATCTCCAAATCTCAGAAAGTAATAGTAAGAAACTAGCCTCTCAATAGGATCCCTTAAGACATTAATATAAATTGGCTGCTTCTTCACACCAAATTTTACAAAATCCAAGTAAGAAACCTGTCCATGATAAAATCCTGGTTTCATCTCTTTCCAGGAAGTTATGTTCTTTACAAAGTGTACTTGATCTTGCAGTGACATCACTGGATTATTTTTGGTAGTATTGATATGAAGAACATGGTATTTATTCTTTGCACACAGGTCATAGGTGATATTGGTAAATGAGGTGCTTGCAGTTTTGGGAACTCTGTTGTAAATGATCACCGTGTCCTCTTCCTCATCTAGAGATGTATCTTGCTGGAGGCCATCCATTGTGTGTTGCTGCTCAATTTCTCGGACTTCATGTCTTGCAATAGCCCTTTAACTTGTAGAAGCTGAAGTGGAAGGATCTCTTGATGTCACGAGTTTAAGACCCACTGGGCAACATAGCAAGACCCTGTCTCTAGCTTCGACTGGGACTCTTCCAAGTTCTGGATCTGGTTTTCCAAGAAGAACATTGCCACTGCGAAGGCCACCACCACCAACAGCTGCAACTTGGGCAGGATGATAATCCTGAGGAGCCCCATGAAACCAGCTGCTCGGGATCAAGACATACCATGGGGCCCAGAGGCAAGAGAGACACTGGGAGGAACCCACTGAACCAGGAGAAAGGCAAGGAAAGATAGCGTGACAGCAAGAGAACCACAACAGAGACCCCCCTTCTCACCTCTCTGGTCCCCCGCCCCTAGGCACTAGCACCAACACTGTTGCTGGTGCCCTCCTCTCCACAGCCGAGTCTATGGCCGCCCCCTCCAAAAGCCCACTCAGCAAACAGTTCGAAGTGGCTGCTGGGCTTTCACCTCCCTCTACTGCCTCAGTTCCCAACCCTCGTGCCTGCCAGCCTGCCTGCCTCCCTCTCTTCCTTCCTTCCCTCCCTCCTTCAGTCGCAGCTGCTGTGCTTCTCCACCAGCGCTGTGGCTGCGGCTGCACTGCCTTCAGCCCCACCCCCCAACTTTAGTGAACTTAATTATGATGTGCCTCAGGGATGTCTTATTTGGGTTGAGTCTTGCTGGAGTTCTGAAATTGTCTGCTATCTGAGTTTGAGAATCCCTTGGCATGTCTGGGAAGTTCTCTTTCATAATTTCATAAAGAAGAGACTCTGTGCTTTGTAATGCCACTTTGTTGTTTTCAGGTATCCCTATAAGGTGAATATTGGTTTTCTTTGAGTTATCCCAGCACTGTCTGGGAGAATGATCCATTTTTGCCTTCCATTTCTCTTCCTCATTGTAGGTTTGGGAGCATTCAAAAGCTTTGCCTTCAATGTCAGAAATCCTTTCTTCTGATTGCTCCATTCTGTTGCTGAGGGATTCTACTGTGTTTCTCAGATCTTTAAGGGCTGCAACTTCTTGTCTCAATGTGTCAGAATCTTTGGTCATTTGGTCTTTAAATTTCTTGACTTCTTGAGACAATTCTTGAAATGCTCCCAGAATTTCTAATTCCAACTTTTCCCCTGTTTTATTGATCTTGTTTGCAATCCAAATTCTGAATTCGATTTCTGACATCTCAGCCATCTGTTTATGCATAAGATTGTCATTTGTGTCTGCCAAATTTTTCCTTGTGGGGGTTGATTGACCCTAGTTGTTCATGTTTCCAGAGCTTTTCCACTGATTCCATCCCATGATTATTTTGCACTGTTTGGCTGGATGAGTTGATAAGGATAAGTTACATTGGGGGTTCTAGGAGCAGTGATTGACCAGTCCTTTGCCTGAAAGCTGGGACTGGTGTCTGTACCTTTTCCCCTAGAGTTTTGCCAAGGACCCCTACAGTGCTACTGCCTACAAAACTGGGGGCCTTCTTGGTGTGGTGGGGTTAAGTGTCTGTCTTATTTTTAGCTGGTCTCTGTCTTATCCTAGAGAATCAGTTACTCTATGTTGGAGTCTGAGCTGTGGAGAAATACCAGCATTTATGTCACCATGCCCCCCACAGAAAACAATTGGAAAAGGAAAATCAAACCTTCCTGCTACCACACACCCAGGGCACCACTTTGGTGAGTCCTCAGATGATTGGTCCAGTTGAAGAGGTCCCAATCAATTTTCCCAGCCAGTACCAACCTCAAATGAAAAAGTAAAAAAAGTCTCTGGCAACTAGATAGCAGGAGTCAGCTGGCAGCTCTAGTATAACTCGCTCCAGTGCTCTGTGAGCTCAGGAGGGCCCCCCCCCAGCAAGTAAATTAGTCTGTGGAAATTGGTACCTCCTTTCCCACCTTGCCCCTCTGTCACACCCAGTCTCTGGTATCCCTGCAGAGCTGTGATCCAGTTCCCTCCAATGAGCAGATGCTCCAGAGGTTTGCACCTGTCTGGATCACAGGCAGGTCTGTGGCTCCTCAGCCACTTCATCTGTTACTGTCACTGTTTTGCAGGGGGAGGTGAGACCTGACAACCTGGGTACCTGATAGGCGTTGGGGCAATTCACTCAGTTCTAGCCCTGTCCCTCATGTTGCTGATAAAACAGAGCAAGTTCACAGAATTTTTCCTTTGTGGATCAGATGTTGGGCTTCAAATAGGTCTGACTCAGTCCATGAGTTCCAGCCCTTTGTCTCAGCTTTCATCCCCTAAGGGCCAGGTGCATCTGGAGCAGAGTAAAGCAGCCTCCACCCAGCTTTCTCAGTGCCTGTATTCTAATCCCCGCATTCTGCCCCAGCTGGTAATGCCTCAGGTGTATCCTTCACTCCTGAGTCCTGTGCCTCTGCTGCAGGTCTGCTCTGCCAGTGGCTGCCACCAGAGAAGCTGCCCAGCTTCCCCTGGCTGCCCCGAGAGACTAGGAGTGTCTCCTCAAAACATCCCAAGGGGTGTGAGCACCACTGATATTGTTACCACTGCCGCTGCTGCTGCAGCTACCGCTCTGTGCATCAGGGGACCGCCTCTCCAGCTTGGCCTCCACTTGGCTCATTTTCCTCTCACCGCTCCCGAGCCAGAAAATTAGCACAGATCAGCAATAGTTCATGACCCATCCACATTCTCGAGAAAATGTCCAAGAATCTGGACTCCACTGGGGGCAGACCTCCAGACCTCAGGGTGAGGGTGGAGGTGAATGCTGGGAGTTCAAACTTGCAGGTAGAGAATATATACAGTTTTATACAGTTTTATGCCTGGCAGGAGAGTGCCATTGCACCCTAGCAGGGGAAGGAGGTCTGGTTTTAGAGGGTCTCTCCGTGGGATAGAGTGGGAGAATGTTAGAACTCTGCTCCCTTGCTTGTATGGAGGTATGGAGTATACTGCAAGCCATTCTCATGGGGTAGGGGACTCCCATCCACTTGGTGATGTGCTCTGTACCTTTTGTTTGTATCCTTGTGGTCGTGGGTTGCTCCAGCAGGGTTGATGTGCTTTCTTCGACCTTCTCTTTGGATCACATTCTTGCTAAATATCTGTCCTTCAATTCTCCTTCTGGATGGGAGCCTCTCTGGAAAGCTGGCTACAGACCCAAGAATCCTTTTAAGTTTCTACTTTTCCCATTCTCTCCATATCCAATATTTTTTTCCATTTAACACTAATTATTAAGAAACTACTTTCCTGTACTAGCTTTCAAGCTACATGGTTTCAACCAATGCTATGGTTGAAAGATTGATCCACCCCCTGATAACCTGCTAAATGTTTTTCCCTTTATAGTTTTCTACATTCTCGCTCTATAGCCTAAGCATTTTATTGAGATTATAATACCAGTTTTCCAATTTATGCCCTGTCTCTCTGCACTTCCCCTTTCATTCCTGGGGTTTTTGCTTTCAGGGTCATCCCTCTAGAACATTAAGACTATATATCATCAAGAATAATAGAAAAAATAAATTCTTGTATTTTAGCATTTAGAACCAATTTCACCTTCTAAATAAAATACAAAACTAAAAAAAAAAAACCTAACTAGGTGTGTGATTGTGGACAAATAACATCATTTGTTCTACACTACACCTCCTTTTCAAAATAAATAGGTTGAACTAGACTATACCTGCAGATACTTCTAATCCTTATTTTCAGTAAAAGACAATAAAGAACTGTACTATAATATTGGGGAAAAAGTAGATTTCCTATGTGGAAGTAGATAAAACTGATTATCCCAATGCAAAGATAAAGATAAATCCTGGCAGTTTGCATCTTTAGACAAAGAAGTACAGTAGAATCCTCTCATCCATAGTTTTACTTTCCATAGAGTTTCAGTTACCAGTGTTAACCATGGTTCAAAAATATGAAGTGGAAAAATCTGGAAATAAATAATTTAAATCTTTAAATTGCATGTCATCCTGATTAGCATAATGAAATCTCATGCTGTCCTGCTCTGTTTTACCTGGAGTGTGAATCATTCCTTTGTTTAGTATATTCAGGGAGTACATGCCACCCGCCTATTCATCAGATGTTAGATCACTTGACTGTTGCTGTATTGCAGTGTTTGTGTTCAAGTCATCTTTATCATATTTAATAATAGCCCCAAAGCACAAGAGTAGTGACACTGGCAATTCGTATTATGCCAATGAGAGGATGAAAAGCATTTCCTATATGTAAAAATGTAGAAGTTCTTGACTTAAAAAGGAAATAAAAAAGTGTGCTGAGGTTGCTAAGATCTAAGGCAAGAATTAATCTTCTATCCATGAAACTGTAAAGAAGGATAAAGAAAGTCATGTTAATTTTATTATTGCCCCTCTGCCTTAAATAGTTACAGCCACAATGCACAATAATTCTTAGTTATGATGGTAAAGGCATTATATTCTGAGTAAAAGACAGGAACTTAAAAATATTCCTATTAATGATATTCAGATTTGATTTTATCTGTAGTTTCCAGAATCCCCTGAAGAGTTTTGAAATATATTCTCCTCAGATAAAGGGAGACAATCAAAAATTATATGATCTGACATTGGTGTAATCTAATCTCTAAAAAATAAATACCAAGAGGCTTAGAGTAAGTTTCAAAATGTTTGTATCAAATATGAAATCATATCACATGATTCTACTTGAGAACTTCAAAGATCAGAGCAGCACATAGATGAATAGCATCCCTGGAAAGCAAGCCTCCTACCCCAGCTCCAGCACAGTAACCAAACATTTGCTACAAAGAAAGAATTGCTAAAAGGTTATAACAGCCCTAGGGAAAATTCAAACCATACTTCTAGTAATATTGTGAAATTTATTGAAGGGCTATAGTAGTCATGGAAATATTTAGAAATAATTTTCTAATTTTCTATTGTAAATGTAAGCATTACAAATCCCCAAGTTTATACACGTTCCCATATGGTCTCCACTAAACCTCTCCTCTAATATGAGGTCTCCTAAGCATCCCAAAGCTCATATGTCAATGCAATTCTGGATTGCCCACAGCCTGCTTCTTTCTCTGTTTCATCTCTCTCTGTGAATGGCACACCTGTGTCCTGAATCTCTTAGACAAAAATGTAGAGTCATTCTCAATCGTGCTCTTTTTCTCGCTTTCCATATCCAGCACTGAGAAATCCTGCTAGTTCCACCTGCACAATGCACTGAATTCAGATTCTCCTGTCTCCACTGCCGTCTGATACCCCAGGCCACCTTCATCTTTTCCCTCACAGCTCACTATGTTAAGAGAACACAATCCTTTGTTTTTCTTTTGTTGGCGGAGAATGGTTTGCACCAAGCTATTGTCTCTTTTTGTTTTGGGACTGAATGCTACCAGTTTAAAAGAGGTTGAGTCAGAAAAGACAGGATGTCCATGGCTATGGGAGAAAGTTCTTCACCCTGCATAGGAATTGGCCAGTAAGAGCCCTTACCCTTGCCTGCTTTAGCAAATACCCTGATTTAGCAAGATGAACAACCTTCTGGAGGCTTGTACTAGTGTGGACCAAGATAGGCAGGCTCAGGTTCAGGAGGAATTCAGACGGCTTTTTCTATTCTTTGAGTTGTGGAGAGCAGTGAGCATGAAGATGTTAGAAAGTTAAGAACAATGGAGAAGATGACAGAATGAAGAAGACCTGCGTCCCATTGCCTAAATGTGGAAATGCAGAGAAAGAAAATTATGTGCTAACTGAAAAAAAAAAAAAAAAAAAAAAACCCAGGACAGAAATGAAAAATATCAAGCCTAGCTTCCCTTTATCTAATTTCTTTACTGTGCATGTCCTTCAGCCTCTCCAACTCCCCTTCATATTATTCATCTTTCCTTCCAGAACTAGAAGTAACTGACCATTCTGGGAGTGCTGAGCAGACAACATAGAATTTGCCTGAAAAGCTGGTGCTGTTTGCTGAACTCTTGCCCGGGAGTCATTGTTCCACATGGGCTTGCTCCAATTGAGATGCTTGACTTTTCAGCCTCCAGAGCCTACATGTTTGGCATTAATAGTAGAAATCTGGCATTTTCAGTGTTCATATGTCCAAAATCTGGGGAGCTGGAAAACACTAGGAGTCCCAAATTGGTGTCCACTTTGGAATATTTGGCCCAGAAAAATGTATATTCTCAGGTCCCAGGAAGTTGGTTTGCAAAACGAAGGCTGAAATGCAGCCAAAAAGGGAACACCATTTGCCAGAGTATAGATGAAATGTGATCATTTGCTGCACAAAGTTTCTTTTTTAAAAGTTATTTGCAGCTGCCATGACACATCTTTAACATTGTTATATGCAGAACTGTTATTTAAAAATTCCAACAGAGAAACAAATCTCAATTGTTTACATTTAAACATGATGTAGTGAGATACTACAGAATAAATGTAAACATTATAGATTGAACAAAGCAATACATGTGAACATGGCTTAAATCATAGCAAAGATTTAAATGATTCAGAATAAAAACAAAAATTTTCATACTCATGGACAAGCTGTATTTACTATTATCTTGTTAGCCAACTTTCTTATGGTATGTTTCTAGAAAATATACTGTCTTAGAAAGTATTTAAGCCTATATTTAAGTAATACAATGATAGAATTCCACTACTTTTAAAAGAAGACTTTAATTCTTAACAGAGAACAGTAATATTACTTACATTTCTTATTCTCAACAATTAAAGAGACTTATAATCTGAAATTTATTTATTTATTTATTTATTTTTTAGAGACAGAGTCTCACTTAGTCACCCTCAGTAGAGTCTTGTGGCGTCACAGCTCACAGCAACCTCCAACTCATGGGCTTGCCTCAATCTCCCAAGTAGCTGAACACCTGACCAGAAAACCAGGCTATTTTTTTTGTTGCTGCAGTTTGATGGGGGCTGTGTTTGAACCCAGCACCCTTGGTATATGGGGCTGGCAACCTACCCACTGAAAAAGGCATTATAAGTTTTATTTCAGAAGTCAAAAACTATATGTAATCAAGGCTAGACTATTAAAATAGTTTAACACTTGGCAAGCACATAGAAAATAGAATTAGCAAAAATAAAGAACTGGGGGGGGGAAAGGAGGGAAGGAAGGAAATCAGAAAAAAAGAAAAAAGATTTTTTTTTTTTTTAGGATTTTAAATGTGGCTTTTCCTTCTTTTTTTTAATTTATTTATTTTTTTATTGAATCATAGCTGTGTACATTAGTTCAATCATGGGGTACAGTGTGCGGGCTTCACATATAATCTGAGATATTTTTTTCAACCTGATTGACATAACATTCATGAGATTTTCTCACTTACTATGTGAAAACATTTTTGATCCACATTTAGAAGTTTTCTCCTGACCCTTCAAATATGTACCACACATGTGATCTCACCCTTTGTCCTATTTCCCCCCACCCTCTTCCTCGCCTTCCCTCTCTCTTCACTTTCCCCATCTTCCTGTGCAATAAATGGGTTGTAGCCTTCACTTGAACAATAAAGAATTTGCCTCATATTAGGGGTGTATACATTGGATACTTTTTCTTCCATTCTAGAGATACTTTGCTAAGGAGAACATGTTCCAGTTCCATCCATGTAAATATGAAAGAGGATAAGTCACCATCTTTCTTTAAGGCTGCATAATATTCCAT
>CAUYON010017599.1:0-12438 GCA_963573935.1 Arctocebus calabarensis
TTTTTTTTTTTTTGAGACAGAGCCTCAAGCTGTCACCCTGGATAGAGTGTCATGGCATCACAGCTCATAGCAACCTCCAATTCCTGGGCTCAAGCGAGTCTCTTGCCTCTGCCTCCCAAGTAACTGGGACTACAGGCGCCCGCCACAATGCCCGGCCATTTTTTGGTTGCAGCCGGCATTGTTGTTTGGCGGGTCCTGGGGCTGGATTCGAACCCGCCAGCTCAGCTGTACATGGCTGGTGCCTTAGCCCGTTGAGCCACAGGCGCCAAGCCTGAGCATCTTTCACTTCCATCATACTGGAAGGAAGTACACCAGGGTGGAGTAGAATGCAATAGAAAACAATATGAGCCTAAATATATTTTTTAAATTTACACTAGATGATGTTCCTTCCTCTATTTATAACACATTTTTCTTAATGTGGAAAAACTTACTCCATATTACCTGCAGCTTCTCAGTGATTTCCAATTTAAAGTTTACTCTATACTCTACATTAACTCAACCACTGAATCAGAAAAATAGGTAGTCAGTCTTACTGACCAAAACAGCCAAAGACAAGCACTAAAACATAGTAGGCCATTCCACTTACATACAACTGAGGATTCCCCAGAGATATTCAGGAGCAAATTTGATTTTATATTTGCTGTTCAAAAATAAATAAATCTCTGGCAAAATATGAGTGACACTGGATCTTAATTTCTCCTATCTCTAAATATCCCTAAATTATTTCAACAAATTAAGACCTCAATGTTATTAAATGGTCTATGATTTAAATCATTAAAATAGGGCCTTAATAGTTGCAAAATGAGCCCTGACGACTTTTCGTCTATTTTTAAAGCCTGTATTTATTGTTTTGTTAGCACAAGTATCGTTTTTATTTAACAAAAGCTATAGCATATCAATTCATCTTTCGCTACGTACTGCTAATAGCTAAAAGGATGATGAAATAAAAATCTTTGTCTTTATTAAGCTCATACATTAAGAAACCATAAAGCTAAAAATCCAAAGCGATTGTTTTGTTCTTTTAAGTTGCAACTATATAAAATCATTCCACTATCTCAATATGAACTCAAACTTAAACTCTCCTTTCCTCCACATCTTTATTGAACAAATTTTTAAAAGTTACGATAATTAGTTCCACTTATTGCTTGCAGAAATATTATCACCAATATGGCTTCTTGAAGGAAGTAAATTTTTTTTCTTTCTTTTTTTTTTTTTTTGCAGTTTTTGGCCGGGGCTGGGTTTGAACCTGCCACCTCTGGCATATGGGGCTGGCACCCTATTCCTCTGAGCCACAGGCACCACCCCCAGTAATTTTTTTTTAATTATAAAACTTGAATGTAGCTGGGGAAAAAAATGCATATGTGGAATGTCTACTTAGGCTACTTTAAAAATAGCTCTAATAATTTTTAAGAAAATGTATGATAAGTGCTCAGATACACTGCCCACGACCTTCCTTCTTTTTAAAAAAGCACCTTTAACCATCTACATTGTAAAACATTTAAAAAATATTCATTCCAATCGGCATTTCGCCACTTATAGGCTTAAATTCTTACACAATGATCCACTGAGATTTGAAAGGATCTGGGCTTTCAAGGGGGAGGAAAAGGGATCAAAATCACTGATTGGTTATTACAAGGACAAAGGTTAGTGACTTAAATATAGACATGCACTTAAAACTTCTGGGTAATTATACTGTGTATAGTTAAACAATTTCAACATATACAAATATAATCTTTAATAAATGGCAGTTGATAACAATTTTAAAGGTTCAATTAAGATTTCCAAACAAGAAAAGAGGCTTATTGCAAAACACGGTATGTTGCTACCTACAAACCTTCGGATAGAATTTCAACTATACCAAGTAAGCTTTTTATAAATTCTTAGTCACAGAAAATATCTCATACAAAACAAAAACAGCAATGTATATTTATCAGACCAAAGCAACCCACAAATGAAATCTGAGACCTATATTGTTTAAAATGTACAGGATTAGAAAATAGGAAGAACCTAAAAGACAGGATTGAAAAGACTAAGGAAAAGGCTGAACCAAATGCCAGTGAAACAGAACTGCACGACATTTCCTAGTATCTAACCACATGTAAAAATACATGTAAGATAGCTGTTTTAATCCTTTAGCCTTAAACCTTTTTATGGGTTTCAATTTCAATCCAAAATATATCTAAATTGCAAGGCTTATTCATAGAAAAATATTACTATTCACATGTAAAAACAGAATAGAGGATTAAAAACCAGATATACCCTTGTCCTTCCAATTTTTCTTCTGACCGTCCATCTCTTGTCACAATCTGCCCTCCAGCTGCAATTATCAATTATGCATACCAACAGAAAAGGTGTAACTGCAAAAATCTACTCCCTGAGACATGAAATACCCGTTTCCTCCACCGAAGTCTGCAGTCTCCTCTGCTGCACAACTGCAGCAAGGGCTGAAGTCACCTGACGTCTTTTGGGTGTGGAGCAATCTGACGCAGTGCAATCTGTAACTAGGCTGCTAATACTCAAGCATTAATGCCTCTCTTCTCTCTGTTGATCGTTCAGTCATTCGCTTGTTGCTCATACCAAAAGGGGCTGCATTTGCCAGGGGAGGGGCAGGCTACCAAAGGAAAAGAGGGTTTGTTCTTACAACAAAGCCATGAATTTAAAAGCCCTATGCAGTTGTTTTTTTTTTTAAAGATGGTTGAATTATGCTGCTGGTTTTCAGTTTAAAACTCTAAAATTAGTGGTTACTTGAAGATGATGAGTCTCTTCTTACTTGCTCCAAATTTTACGAAGGCTTAAAATAGGCAGCATTTTGCATGACTATGAGGGTACGAGCAGAAAATCACAGTCAAAATATTATTTTTTTTGGATATATTACTTTAGGAGAAAAAAGTTTTTAATTTCAGCAATTTAATTTTCCTAATCTTTTTTCCTCTTTTATAATTATGGATATCCAGAGACCTATAAATATATATCTAATCATCACCTGCTCCAACCTTCCAATAAATATGTATTAGGTATCACCACAGACACTATTAATAGATTCTCAGCTTGAGGAAAAATACTCACATGCTAATTATATCATTTGCCTTGGGAAAATAACGTAAGAGCAAACTAAAATTTTACTAATATAAATATAAAATCAAATCTATGTACAGCATTTCTAAAATTCTTTCAACTTTATAAAACTGGCATTCATTTCAGTGCAGTGTCTTTACTAATACTCCACAACCAGTTTATCTGATGTTAATATGTATATACCTAGGCAGAAAAGGCAATAACAAATCAGCTAAAATGTTTAAAAATGCTTATAGCCAGAGTGTTCTAAGATATACAGCCTATGTAGAAAAGTACACACTTCATAAGACTGTCTAGCTGTACTGCAGAACCCTACAAAATCCTTAATATCAGAAGTGGCCTGATGACTTTTTTCTTTCCCAATCTGCCTCTTTAACTCCAAACATAATGAAAGTGGTTTTAAAAGAGTCCAGTATTTTCAACTCAAGAGTTAATATTTAACTTTTAACTTTACTCACTGAACCATTGCATAACATGATACTTGAGAATCCTGTTTCCAAGTCATAGGATGGCTTGGAAATGTCTGGCCATTTAGTTTAACAGTTTGAAATCTCAAACAATTTAGTAAGTACAAAATACTTTCAGGACAGTATTTCCTAATAAGAAATCTCTTAATGGTTAAGGCTGAAAAATAGCATTAAAATAAAGTACTTGAATGTAGCACCCTAACACTATTTTCAAGTTAGAGATGACCACACTATTAGGAGAAAGTTTCTTAAAATAAAGGTATTTATTAGGGCAGCGCCTGTGGCTCATTGAGTAGGACAATGGCCCCATATACCAAGGCTGGATGGTTCAAACTCGGCCCCAAACTGCAACAAAAAATGGCCAGGGGTTGTGGCAGGCGCCTATAGTCCCAGATACTCAGGAGGCTGAAGCAAGAGAATCACCTAAGCCCAAGAGCTGAAGGTTACTGTGAGCTGTAATGCCACAGCACTCTACCAAGGTATTTTAAATTGCATTTATATAACTTACACCTTCTATGATAACTATTTGATCTAACACTTTTTAAAAGTAGGAGTGGCAAGAATATGTAATAAGGATGGCGCTTGTGGCTTAGTGAGTAGGGCGCCAGCCCCAGAGCTGTGTAACACCACGGCACTCTACCAAGGGCAAGAAAGTGAGACTGTCTCTACAAAAAAATTTTGAAAAGATAAAAAAAAGAATATGTAATAAGATATATTATATATATAATAAGATATTATTATGTATACATATACACATTTTCATCCACAGTTCTGGATTCTTAATTCCCATAACCCTTGTTACAGTAAACAGAGCTTCTGTGACCTTCTACTATTCTCCTTCACCTGCCTATTTGCAAGGACTCTAATCTGAAGGTGGGTCAAACTCATTTTAGAGAAGATCCCATGCCACACCCTGGAGGAAGGAAGGCTGCACAGAGCCCAAGAAGAATCAGAAAAGATAGGACTTGCTGGATGTAGATTACACCCTTTTTGCCCAATCATATTTCAACAGGACAACCAATCATGACGACCAATAAGATTCAATAAAAGGTCCAAAGAACAGAGTTCAGAAAGCTTCCAGTTATCTGAACTTATGGACGTTTCCCCATACTTCACCCTAAGCATCTCTTCACCCGTATCATTTATAATAAACTGGTAAACAGGTTCGGCGCCTGTGGCTCAATGGGCTAAGGCACCAGCCACATATACCTGAGCTGGCAGGTTCAAATCCAGCCTGGGCCCACCAAACAACAATGACGGCTGCAACCAAAAAATGGCCGGGTGTTGTGGCGGGCACCTGTAGTCCCAGCTACTTGGGAGGCGGAGGCAGGAGACTCGCTTAAGCCCAGGAATTGGAGGTTGCTGCGAGCTGTGATGCCACAGCACTCTATCCAGGGTGACAGCTTGAGGCTCTGTCTCAAAATAAAATAAAATAAACTGGTAAACATAAGTAATTGATTCTCTGAGTTCTGTGAACTGCTCTTTCAAATTAATCAACCCAAAGAGAGGGACTCATGGGAAGCTCAACTTGAAGGCGGTTGATTACAGAGTTTGGGAGACTCAAACTTGTGACTGGTGGGAGGGGTAGTCTTGTAAGACTGAGCACTGAACCTGTGGATTGACACTGTTGCCAGGCAGCGTTAACTGGGTGTCTGCTGCAGAAGTGACTGCTCACTTGGTGCCGGAGAGAAGCCCCACACCCTACATGGGGTCACAGAAGTCTTCTGTGTTGATAATTGGGTTAGTGTGAGAGCACAGAATGTTTTTAACAAATTTTAGTCAGCTGAACATTAAACATATCCCTGACAGATTAAAAAGTCAAAATGGGACCCTAAAGTTCAGTAAGCATTTCTACCCTATATAGTGATAGCTAATTCATTTTTATTGTCTTTGTAAGTGTACAGGGAAAACTAACTCGTGAAAATCAATTGATTTTCTTAGAAAGTTCTTCAACTAGAGTTGTTTTAAGTTTGATAAGCTAAGCAAAAAAAAGTGCTTTAAGTTTGAAAAATTGATTTGAGACAAATTTGTTAAAAATACAAAGCCACAGAGGCTATGTTTATTTTAAGATACGCAAAAATCTTTAGGACAGAGCCTGATAAAAAAGCGGGCACTATATAAATGTTATTTACTATTATTACGCTAAAAACAACAATCAGCTATAAGGGACTAAGATATATATAAGACACATCTAAGAAAGCACATATCTCATGTCAATTAATTTGAAGCAATAACCGAATACCTTTTTAAACAGATCCTCCCCCACCCCCATCAATCACATATACATACTGTTGTCCTTGCTATATATGTAGTTTTATTATTCTCCAGCAGAGGAAAATTTATATATACATAGTTTATTGGTCCTATTCCACATTGGATCCCAACTTAATGGGTCAAATAAAAGAGGGGTACTTGGCTCAGCGCCTGTGGCTCAAGCAGCTAAGGTGCCAGCCACATACACCTGAGGTGGCAGGTTTGAATCCAGCCCGGGCCCGTCAAACAACAACAGCTGCAACCAAAAAATGGCCGGGTGTTGTGGCAGGCACCTGTAGTCCCAGCTACTTTGGAGGCGGAGGCAGGAGAATTGCTTGAGCCCAGGATTTGGAGGTTGCTGTGAACTATGATGCCATGGCACTCTACTCAGGATGACAGCTTGAGGCTCTGTCTCAAAAAAAGGGGGGGGGGGTTAATCTGTTAAAAACTTACCTTCATTTATCTTGTTTTCCTTCAAATACTTAACATTTTGCTTTAAAAAATGAAAAATTCTTTCAGGGACAATTTTCAAGTAGATTACCTATTTCCCAAAATGATATTATGATTATTCGAGACAGGACCAATTTTCCCATAAAAATAAAGTCTCCCAAAGGACAGGGCACAGAAAACTCCTTTATTTAGAATGCAAGTAAATAAAGTGCTGTCTTAATTCCAAGCCCTGCTGCATATTGTGTGTGTGGAAGCAGGTGGATGAGGAAGGAAGGAAGTACTCTCCTTTTCCTGACTTTAAAATCAGCCTTACATAGAACTTTTGAAATAAACTTTTCAAAGTTCCTATTTGGCAGTTCCCAGTCCTCAGTGTCCAAATCCCTGCTATTCCCTTACCCAAGCATGACAATAACCAAAGACAAAAATCTCCCCAAGCATACCCCTAACTCCGTTCTAAAGGGTAATGCAATGTTTAGAAAGCAGCACTCGGAATCAAATGACCATTTCTAAACAGTGCTATGTTCTAAACTCACCTTAACTGTTTCTCTTATCACAGCTCAGTCTCAAACCAAAACTCTTGTTTTCTTACTTAGTATAATTACCTCACCTATAGGAAAATATATGATTAAATCAATTACTATACAACAAAAAGGCCTCTCTCAGAAACAGTATGTGTGGAGTTTTTTTTCTTTTTGGCTTGTATCTCTAATTGGCAAGATTTCAGACAGTAGAGAGCTATTTCAGAACAGGCAGCAAACAAGTCAGGCATTAAAGTCCACCCTCAGTCAAGTCTTCTTTCCTTACTCTGCTTCTGAACCCAAGGAAGAAAACTTTTTATTTTGCTTTCTTTTCTTTACATTTAGAGATGCAAGAGGAAGAAAGTAGGAAAGAAATGGTCATTTGATTCAAAGTGCTGCTCTCTAAAACAGAGATTGCTTATAATATACTGTTATTGATAGCTAAAATAATTATTTCTACCTTCCAGCCATAGAGAATAGGAATCTGTTTAAAATAAGAATGAGTTACAGCTATGCAGTAGTTTTAAACTTATTTCAAAATTCCATTATTCGGAGTTACATAAAAGTATCAAATTAAACATGTTTCACTACTGAATAAAAAATCCTACCATATGCTGTAATATAATGCCCTCTATGGACTAAATTACAGTACTTCAACATTAACTAATGAATTAAATCTTAAGAAATGGAGAAAGACTTTAGTCTAGAAAAATCTATGATGGCAAGTTAAAATGGGAAAATCTATAAAAATTTTCACATAAGCTGCTAAAAATGAATGCTAAAATTCAGAGAAACTAAAAATGACACTACTCAATGAAATGACTATGCTGAACTCCTAGATTACAAAATAAATACATACAAATCCTTTAAAAAGAAGTATCTTTAAATTCAGAAGCCAAAAATTAGTAGTCATTAGGCTCTGAACAGATCTTTTTAAACTTTAAATGTTTTTATTAGTACAGAGGTTTGGAAGAATCTTTACGGTCCTTTCATAATGTTTATAATAGTATGATTCAAGCATTTGATTCAGTACAAAATGTCAATATTCAAAATTGTCAATAAAACCAATTTAAAAGTCACTTTTTAGTCTGAAACATATCCACAGCTCACTAAATTCCTCTCTCCAACTGAAATTATTCTATATGGACAAACACAGATCATTCTGCAGACTTGGTTTCTATCTACAACACTAGATGGCACCAATACCCACAATCTACAGTTGATCACCCAATCAAGGTGGGCAATCAGACCATGCTCTCCCACAGGACTGTCACCTCACACTAGGGAACTAGATCAGGGCATGTGATGGGAACAGGAAAACAACTCCACCACCAAGAAGACACACGGGATAAAATGATCTCTAACTAGAATCCAAAATCAATTTTAATAGATCAGAATTGCAAAAATAAAACTATAAATAAGTAAATTATAAGGTATAAATTTTTCTTTGTGAAAACTGAAAGTATTCACTAAAATATAAACTAAAATGAAAAGTCTTTTAGAATACTGAGGGAAAACTGTAACACAAGAGTTTACATCCTTTATATATAAAGAACTTTAATTGAATCAGGAAAAAAATATATACACCTAAATTTAAAAATGGGCAAAGGCATATGAACAAGCAAAGTACAAAAGACAGAGAAATACCCAACATGTTCACATTCACTAACAAAGGTCAAAGTAACAGGATACCATTGGCACCTATTAAACTGATAAAGGCTTTCTAAAACTACCAAGTACACAGTATCTGAATAATTAAAATATAAGTCAAGTCACAGGTAACTCTGAGAAGCAGCAGTAGGGGGCTAGGCAACAGAGGGGAACTATTACTGTCATTATACTTTTTTAATTTTTAGCAGAGATATTATCTATCTAAGAAAATAAATAGTATCAATTGCTGGTTACGGCAGGGAAATAGGTGTTTTCTTATTCTGTTATAAGGGTGAAATTAGTACAACTTTTCTGGTGGCCAATAAAATGCTCATAACTCATTGACTCAGGTTTTTATTTCTAATAATTTAAGGGAAAGAATTCAGAGATACACTACACTTAACCTTATCCAACAGGCAGAGAAGTGAATTCAGAGATTATGTAAAACTTTTTTTTTTTTTGCAGTTTTTGGCTGGGGCCGGATTTGTACCTGGTCCCATACACCTCCGTCCGGTACATGGGACTGGCACCCAAATCCATTGAGCCACAGGCAGCCCCCAATATGTAAAACATTATTATGAAGGGTCTAATAACAACAGCTTTACTGTTAGTTAAAAAGTTAGGAATAATCTAAAGGTCCAACAATGGCAAAGTGATAAAATTATAATATATACATACTACAGAACCCTAAATACTAAAAAAAAAAAAAATCAATAGACCTGGAAATGTTTGTATTATATGAGACAGTGCTGAACTTCTTTTTTTTTTTTTCCCCCTTCATGATCAGAACACTTAAGAATACTGGTATAGAAGGGACATTTCTTAAACTGATAGAGGCCATCTACAGCAAACCCATAGCCAATATCATACTGAATGGAGTTAAACTGAACTCATTTCCACTCAGATCAGGAACCAGACAAGGTTACCTATTGTTTCCACCCCTCTTTAACATTGTAATGGAAGTTTTAGCCATTGCAATTAGGTAAAAAAAGGCGATCAAAGGTATCCATATATGGTCAGAAGAGATCAAACTTTCACTCTTCACAGATGATATGATTGTATATCTGGAAAACACCAGGGATTCAACTACAAAACTCTTAGAAGTGATCAAGGAATACAGCAGTATCTCAGGTTACAAAATCAACACTCATAAATCTGTAGCCTTTGTATATACCAACAATAGCCAAGCTAAAAACACAGTCAAGGACTCTATTCCATTCACAATAGTGCCAAAGAAGATGAAATATTTGGGAGTTTACCTAACAAAGGACATGAAAGATCTCTATAAAGAGAACTATGAAACTTTAAAAAAGAAACAGCTGTAAATGTTAACACATATCATGCTCACGAATGGGAATAATCAACATTGTTAAAATGTCCATACTACCCAAAACAATATACAATTTTAATGCAATCCCTATGAAAGCTCCATTGTCATACTTTAAAGATCTTGAATAAATAATACATCATTTTATATTGAATCAGAAAAAACCTCGAATAGCCAAGACATTACTGAGAAATAAAAACAAAGCAGGAGGAATTACACTACCCAACCTCAGACTATACTACAAATCGATAGTGATCCAAACAGCTTGGTACTGGCACAAAAACAGAGAGGTAGATATAAGGAACAGAATAGAGAACCAGTGCTGAACTTCTTAAAGAGCTTGTAAATAGTATATAGAATATGATACCAATTTTATAAAACACTTATTTTTCATTGCATTCATAATACCTGTAAGCAATGAAAATAGACTAGAATAATATATTTTAAAATATTAACAATGGTTATGTCCTGCCAATACGATTCACAAATTTCTTATCTCAATGTTTTTATGTATTCCTTAAATTTATACAATGGGCATGTGTTACACTATAGACTGCTCCACAAACTTTACTGACAGTTAGCAAGGCCTTTCTTTTCTTCTCCCCTCTTTCCCCAAGAGAAATTCTTACTACTAAAAGTACAGAAGTTCAAACAGATTAAAACATGTGCCCAAGGTCATACAGTTAACCAATGAAAAAGCAAGTATTAGAACTCAGGTCTGTAAAATACTCCAAATTAAGTTCTTGTAACTGCATTATACTTAATGGTATCTATCTTTCGTGGTACATATTTATTTTCAACTGTGCTGCCTATAGTAAACAATAAGTAAATCTTCACTTAAAAATAAAACAAATAAAGTCTTTCCTTTATTAATAAGGTTACTCCATTTGTTAAACATTTTAATTTTTCAAAGTACTTAAAAGTTTTTATTTGTATCAGATTAACTGCTTACCATAATAAAGTCCAACTAAAAACTACTGAGTGTTCTAAATATATCTGCTCACTAAAAATATATTTTTAACCCAAATATGGTCCTTAACAATGCTTTTAGTAAGAACCCTCAAAGGCTACATGGAGTTTTTAAATTAATAAAAGATCTTAAGTTATAAAAATATCAAAAGAATGATCTCATTCATGAATATATGTAAGTATATATAAATATATGAAGTATATTTTTATATTCTTTACCTTGATAAATGGGCCTTTTTAAAGGGAGTTGTTTTATTACACAATAGTACTTGCTTAATTCCGAATCATCACATGGTTTATATATAATGAATAATCAACTTGTAGTTGGTTTTTTTTTTGGAGGCAGAGTTTCACTTTGTTGCCCTTGGTAGAGTGCCATGGCATCATAGCTCACAGCAATCTCAAACTCTTGGGCTCAAGTGATTCTCTTGCCTCTGTCTCCCAAGTAGCTGGCACAACAGGTGTCCACCACAATGCCTGGCTATTTTTTTTAGAGGCAAGGTCTCACTCTGGCTCAAGATGGTCTCCAAACTGTGAGCTTACAGCCTCCCAGAGTACTAGGATTATAAGTATGAGCCACCGTGCTCGGCCCTGTAGTTGGTTTACACTTTACAAATCAGTTTCAAAGGTCAGCAATACATAATCAATATTTTGATTATGCACCAAATATTTTCATTCATAACAAATCAAGCACAACAAACACACATTAAGCAACCACTATGATGAACTAAAAGATCTCAGTGGATGGGAGGTATTAGCATCTCACATTAGATAGCCTACTTCCAATATAAACAGATAGCAACTGTCCACCACAATAGATTATTCTGTCTCCACATGGAGGTGAAAGAATGTTACCTTAAATCTGATATCCCTACCTATGGAAGAACCCATGAGAAAATACAGGTGGCAACCTACTTTCTTGACTTCTTCAAAATGCGTTGTATTGCTTGATGGTCCAATACAACAGGTATGTAATGAAGGCAGCAGTCTGCTAAAAGGGAGGACGATAATTGCTCATTGCAAACCAGGGATATAACTGAGAAAACAACAAAATCTGGCTTAGAATCACAAGTTCTTCATCTGCTAAAAATAAGATCATCCTTGTAGAATCAGATAACAAATAATATAAATAAGAAGTTAGCCCAATGTTGGGAACATGGTAGATCAAAATTATTATGCTTATTCTGTAATTTGCTGTCTTACCTTGAGAAAATTATTTAACATCCTTAGATTTAGATTTTAGGTGTACCATCTATGAAATAGTTCCTTCTCTCAGAAGACGAAATGAAATGAGTATGCAAAAGTGCCTCATGCTTAGTCCCATAAATGGTAGTCTTCCCTTTCCAGGTAAAATGGGAAGAATTCAGCTTCTTTTCTGAGCCTTTTAAAATTCTCAACTATAAAATCTCCTAAATGAGGAGGGGTAGAAAAACCTGAAACAAATGAACCTAACTGTATTTCAAATGAATATTATAACCACAAAGAAGGTGAGGTAAAGGGAAGAAGAACTAATTTAAATAACTTGTGAGTAAAGATTTGACTATATACATTTAATTTTAAGTAGGGTTGAAAGAGTGGGAATTTGCAAACAAGTCTTGAGCTGTTCTTTTACAAATTTATTTATTTGTATGGGAAAAGCAACTGTAACTATTTTACATGTATCAAAAGATTTAATGTATAGGTGGTTCTCACTATGAGAAAAAAACAGGGAAGGCACCTGTGGCTCAGC
>CAUYON010017600.1:0-25186 GCA_963573935.1 Arctocebus calabarensis
CCGGTAGAGAGAGAGAACTCAAGTGGGGAGACAAAAGCTCTCTCCATTTCTCTCCCGATCTTTCCCTGTCTCCCCCTTTAGGCTTTTAGTCTCGGTGTATATATAGGTGCATGGGTTCCTTGGCCAGGAAACGAATGAACACAGTCCCTTCCACGGGGGGCAAGGTGGATGAATGTATCAATGAATAAACACAGTCCATTCATGGAATTGAGGCCTAGGAAATTCACATGAAATTGACTTAGGCATAGGAAATGGGTGTTCCACATTTAGTCCTAAGTGTAAAGTGAAGGAGACACCAAGGCACAAGTGTCTCCTTGGCAGTTGTCCAGTCTTTTTGGCTATTGGAGCCTCTGGTCAGGGATTGGAAGTCCCCCTCCTTGCCTGTCATCCAGCCCACTGGTTCTTCAGCTGGCTGCCCCAACACCAACACCACCAAGGAGGAGGCGGCAGGTCCTCCACCTCCACTGAGCTGGCTAGAGCGCCAAATGTCCTGCATCAATTCTCCCTCTCTGAGTAGAAACCCCAACTGCTGTTAGGGAAATAGGGTGCAGACTCGATCTAACTGCTTCCTGCTGAATCGGTCAATGATAGAAGGGGACGATTAGGGTTTCTCTGGAGGGAGAGTGATACAGGGGTTCATGGACTGGAACCTTCTTTATTGTGTGTGGTTTGATGACATTTCTGGAAAACATAAATCTGATTATTATAATCAGTAATAGGCAAAGGTAGAACAGTGTTAGGTCAGAAGCACTTATTCAGTGATGGTAAAAGAAAACCATATTAGGAATTTTTTGCTGTTTCCTAAATAATAACTTCAAACTTTCTTTTGGCTCACAAGTGTAGGTGGTCTGTGGTTGGCTGTCTTCATATTGTCTGCCTCCTTTGAAGATGGAGGGTTCCAGAATTTTACTCATGAATGATGTATGCAGGAATCAACTCCTATAACTTTAACAGCTGTCGAAGAAGACAAGATAACAGGAAAGGGGACTTCTCAAGTTGAGGTTAGGGAAGGTGAATTAGAGGGAAGAGTTTTGATCATGACTAGATCTCTAGGAGGGAAAAGTTCCTGATTTAGTTAGTATGTCCCTCCTCAAAAGGGGAGCAGGACTTTCAGGCATGATTAGGGAGGCATGAGAGAACAGCAAGTCATTCCAATTGCAGATTAAGGGCTGGGAGAAAAATTTGGTAACCAGCTTTCAAGACACCCCCTGTATAGTTATGGATTTGGGGGATAAAAGATCAGGGTTAGAGAGAAGTACATAAAAGGTTGCTCCAGTGTCCAAAAGAAATTATATCTCCTGGCACTCCACTATAAGGCAAACCTGGGGCTCTTGAGGGGTGAGGACACAAGCTGGAGCCATGAGAATTTGCCCCAGGCACCCTCAGTCCAGTTTGGGCTCTGATGGGGTCACTGTCCCAGGAGGCCTTCGCCTCTGAGAGCAGGCCATCTTCCAGTGGTCACCCTTGCATTCTGGAAAGGGGCCAGGCAGCTTGCCCAGCCAGTGGTGCTGCTGGGGACAGTCTTTTATGAAATGGCCAGTGTGACCACATTGGAAGCACTTATTTTTAGCTCCTCTGGTTTCCCTTTGCCCCTGAAAGTTGCTTATTTGTTGGAGTGCCATTACTACAGCTGTCATTCTTTTTGGTTCCTTTCTCTCTTTTTCCTCCTTTCTCTCCAGGTCTCAGTTATAAAAGACCATAGTGGCTGCTTTAAGAAGAATTTCCAGGTTATGGTCTGGGCCAAGAGCCAATTGCTAGAGTTTTCTTTCAATCTCTGGAGCTGCTTGAGTGACAAATTTGTCTTTTAAAATAATCTGACCCTCTATGGAGTCAGGTGTCAATTGAGTTTATTTTCTCATTGCCTCCCTAAGCCTCTTTATATATATATATATAAAATCATAGTTGTGTACACTAGTACAATCAAGGGGTGCACTGTGATGGTTTCAAATACAATCTGAAATGTTTTTGTCAAACTGCTCAACATAGCCCTCATGGCATTTTCTTAGTTATTGTATGAAGACATTGTATTCTGCATTTAGTAAGTTCCGCCTGTACCCCTCTAAGATGCACCATAGGCGTGGCTCTTGTCATTGTCTTTTAATTTTTTTCTCTTTTTTTTTTTTGAGACAGAGTCCAACTATTGCCTAAGAGTGCTGTGGCATCAGCTTAGCTCACAGCAACCTCCAACTCCTGGGTTTAAGCAATCATTCTGCCTCAGCCTGCTGAGTAGTTGGGACTACAGGCATCTGCCGTAACACCTGGCTAGTTTTTCTATTTTTAGTAGAGACAGGGTCTTGCTTTTGCTCAGGCTGGTCTCTAACTCCTGAGCTCAAGGGATCTTGCCATCTCAGCCTCACAGAGTGCTAGGATTACAGGCATGGGCCATGCCTGGCCAAAGCATCTTGTACTTTTGTTTGTATATATATTTTTGAGTGTGTGTGTGTGTGTGTGTTTGTATATATATATATATATATATATATATAAAATATTTATTTATATTTGACAACTCTAAAAATAGGGGACAAGGAGATTTGGGGTACAGACACGTCAATGAACATAAAGGAGTCAAGATCGTTGAGACGCCAAACATGTTTGAGAAGTTTATTCTTACTCCCTTGGTATCAAATTTGAAATAACATTTTACCAGGTGCTCACAGCCTAATTTGCCTGAGATTTTTCTTTCATATCTGTGTGCACTAATGCTTTGCGCACAGTTCTGAGCCACTTAAAGCATTGAGATTTTGCTCTGCAGTAGGCAATAGTTTAAACACATAAGTTGTCTTTCCCAGAAATGTGCTCCAAGTCCAATACAATGTGTGGAACATACTCCAACGTTGTGAAACCCTGAGTTAAAAATAAATCTATCCTTGCTTGAAGGTCCAATTGTCCATCAGCTGAGTCTACCTAGTGTTATCATCTGAGAATCTGTGTCCCCCTAAAATTCATATGTTGAAACATAATCACAAAGGTGATGGAAGTAGGAGGTGGAGCCAGTGGGAGGTGATTAAGTCATGAGGGGTGAGGCCTCACAAGTGGGCTTACTGCCCTTATAGAAGTGGCCCCAGAGAGGCCACTCTTCCATGTGAGGATGCAGTGAGAAGATACCATCTATGAACCAGAAGGAGGGCCTTCACTGGATAGTGGATCTGCTGACACCTTCAGCTTCCCCACTGGAAAACTGTGAGAGATAAATTTCTCTTGTTCAAAAGCCACCTGGCTTATAGTATTTTGTTAAAGCAGCCCACATGGACTGAGACTCACAGATTACCTAAGAAGTTTCAGCTTACACATTGCCTTCTAGAATCACAATTTCTTTTTTTTTTTATAAGAAGTTTTTATTTATTTATTTTTTCTTTTTGCAAGGTGAATGAATGTATCAATGAACGAACACAGTCTTTTTTTTTTTTTTAAGCCTCCCAAGGAGCTGGGACTACAGGTGCCCACCACAATGCCTTGCTATTTTTTTTTTTTCTGAGACAGAGTCTCACTATGTTGCCCTTGGTAGAGTGCTGTGGCATCACACCTCACAGCAACCTTAAACTCTTGGGCTTAACCAATTCTCTTACCCCAGCTTCCTGAGTAGCTGGGACTACAGGTGCCTGCCACAACACCCAGCCATTTTTTGGTTGCAGTTGTCATTGTTTAGCTGGCCAGGGCTGGGTTCGAACCCATCAGCCTGAGTGTATGTGGCCGGCACCCTACCCATGGAGCTATGGGCACTGCCTGAGAATCACAATTCTTTTTAAAATGAAGTACAAGAGTTAAGTACTACTTAGTCTAATAATACCAAAATTTTAACATTTCATTTATTAATATTTATCTCCCATGCTCTGTTGATATTTATCTAAAAGGCATTTGCTTGTTCACTAGGTATTTTTTTTTATTTGTTTGTTTGTTTGTTTGTTTTTGAGGTAGGATCTTACTTTGTTGCCCCAGCTAGAGCGTAGTAGCTTGATTATAGCTCACTACAACCTCAAAGTCCTGGGCTCAAGCAGTCCTCCTGTCCCAGCCTGCCAAGTAGCTAAGACTACAGGTGTGCACCACCACGCCCTGCTAATTAAAAAAAAAAATTATTTTTGAGACAGAATCTCATTGGTTTCAATCTCCTGGGCTCAACTGATACTCATACCTCAGCCTCTGAATGGCTAGGATTATAGGTATAAACCACCATCCCCAGCCTGGTTTACCAGGTTTTTTTGTTTTTTTTTTGTAGAGACAGAGTCTCACTTTATCACCCTGGGTAGAGTGCCGTGGCGTCACACTGCTCACAGCAACCTCCAGCTCTTGGGCTTAAGCGATTCTCTTGCCTCAGTCTCAGCCTCCCTAGTAGCTGGGACTACAGGCGCCCGCCACAGCGCCCGGCTATTTTTTTGTTTTGCAGTTCGGCCAAGGCCGGGCTTGAACCCGCCACCTTCGGTATATGGGGCCGGCGCCCTACTCGCTGAGCCACAGGAGCTGCCCCTGGAAAAGAGATTTTGAGGAAACCTTTTCTGTCATCTTTTTTTTTTTTTTTGAGACAGAGTCTCACTTTGTTGCCCTCAGTAGAGTGCTTGCTGTGGCAACTCTTGTGTGTAAACTCTTGGGCTCAAGCCATTCTCTTGCCTCAGCCTCCCAAGTAGCTGGGACTACAGGTGCCAGCCACAACGCCTGGCTATTTTTAGAGATGAGGTCTCACTCTGGGTCAGGCTGGTCTTAAACCTGTGAGCTCAGGCAATCCACCCACCTCAACCTCCCAGAGTGCTAGGATTACAGGCGTGAGCCACCGCTCCCAGCCTTTTCTGTCACCTACTGACTTCTCTGTTTCAATTTTTCATCTTCTGTAACATGAAGGTGCAGGTGCAGTGTTCTGGGTTGCATGTGTGTAGGAAAGGGCATTTTTATTTCTCATAAGCTTTCTACATTTTGTATTGAGGGGCTGCTGCCAGCAAAGTTAACGTTCCCTGGGCACAGGCAGCCCTTTGGCAACCACAGCTGTTCTCTCCATGCTTTTTTGCAGCCTCTATATGGGCAGGGACCTCAACTTCTACACCTTTGAGCCAACTCAGGGAGAGAATGAACTGATTCCAACCCTGAAGAGCCATTTAGCCCTTACCCTTCAGTCTTGGCTCTGACTTCCTGAACAGCACAAGATCTTGCCTCTAAATGTCCGAAGTTGTGTTGCTCTCCTCTTCCCAGAGATAGGATGTCCCAGTCTAGGTTGACAAAGCAGAAGGACTTGCATCCCTGACAAACAGGACTTGATGACAGTAAGGGCTGTGCTCCAGCCCTCGTCCTGGCCCTCACCAAATGTTGAAGGCTGCCTTCTCTGCTGCAGAAGCCAGCTGGCAGGAGGAGGACAGGTTTGATGGTTTAATCACCCAGGGACACAAGTGGCTATTTTTAACTGCTCTGAAAGGGAGGAAGCTGGCTTTGGATTGAATTGGACACAGGAATGTGTTGGAACCATCAGCTCTTTCACACCACACTCTCTACCTCAGGCCCCTTCTTTAAGGATCTCCTGAGTGTGACTGTTATGTCTTTCCTGCTACAGAATTGTATAGCTACACTGAGAACCTGGAATTCGCCAATAACAGGAGATGCTTTGAAGAAGATTTCAAGACTCAAGGTAATTTTCAGATCTTTACTCCTAGAGTTCTTTTTCCCTTCCATGATATCCCAGCCTGATCCTGTAAAGGGCTAAAACAAAGCATGATCCTATCCTCTCTATAACCGTGTACCCTCCTCTTCTTGCATATGGGATGCAGAGTGCTCTGTTCCAGGGGGTGGAAGCAGGAGAAGTCTGAGCCAAGTCCCTTTCCCTGGTGCAAAGGGGCAGGAGAGCAGAGGGATGGTGAGTCAAGGCTGCTTGATAAAACTCTTGACCTTAATGTGCACCTACAATTCTGCCCGACTCTCAGAAGTAATTTTATGTGCTCACACTGTGACATTCTCAGACCTTCATTTCCTTACTTGTGCTGTGACAATTCAATTTTCGATTCAACAAATGTATGGTGAATTTCTGTTCTGTGTCAGAGATGCAGGAGGTGGGGTGAGAAGCAGCTTCTACAAAGAGGTTGTAGTCTAGAAGCCGAGGGGAGATATGTGCATTGTGAACTAGCTGAGGCCAAGAGAAAAAGGCCAAAAAATCACTGAAAAGTTTTAAAAGTGCCTTAGGAGAAGAGCTTTTGGCTGGAGCATTAGTGAGAAGGAGGTTATTTTGTATTGGACCCATAGGGATGTCTAGGGATTGGATATGCAGAGAGATAAGACAGAGAGATAGGGTAGTATAGACCGTACATTGAAGACACAAGGGGACATTGGAGATGAGACTACAGAGTGGGTTCAGGACAAAAAATGTTGGGTCCTTTACTTTTCCCATCACTTGTTCTTTCTTAGTGAAATAGGGAAAGCTTTTTTTATTTGTTTGTTTGTTTGTTTGAGACAAAGCCTCAAGCTGTCGCCCTGGGCAGAGTGCTGTAGCATCACAGTTCACAGCAACCTCCAGCTCCTGGGCTCAAGCAATTCTCCTGCTTCCACCTCCCAAGCAGCTGGGACTACAGGCACTGGCCACAACGCCCAGCTATTTTTTTTGGAGGGGTGGGGGTTGCAGCTGTCATTGTTTGGTGGGCCCGAACTGGATTCGAACCCACCAGCTCAGGTGTATGTGGCTGGCGCCTTAGCTGCTGGAGCCACAGGCGCTGAGTGAGGGAAAGCTTTTGGAGGGAAGAATTTGTTGAGGGCTGAGATCAGAGGTGGGTAATGCTATCAGGAGCCTCCCCAGGTGGCAATAACTGACACTGGATGTATATGGCTTTCTATCCCCAGTACAGGGTAAGGAATGGCTGGAATTGGAGGAAGATGCTCAAAAGACCTATTTAATGGGACTACTAGACCAGCTGGAGGTGGTCAGTAGGGAGCGGCGGCTGAAGGTGGCCCGGGCTGTTCTCTATCTGGCCCAAGGTAAGTGACCACCTTGGCTAGCTTTTGAGGCTTGGAGGCTGGGGAGAAAAATGGCATTATCAGGACTGGGTTGAGGCAGGCTGTGCTGGAAAAGCAAAGTCTCTTGCCTCTCAAGGACAGAGCTCATCAGGTGCTCAGAGTAGCCTGTACTTATGAGGAGATGGTGTTGAGTGCTGTTCTGGATCGCTCGGGATCTGCCTTTATCTTACCACGCTTGGCAGGACTTTTTAGAGTGTTCCTTTCCCCCCTAACCTGAGCTATGTCATATCTGAAGATGAGTAAAGGAGTCAGTATGGCCAGAGCTGACCATGTACCATCAGCTGAGGTTGGAGGCTTCTTGCATCCACTATGGCCTGGCCCCCCAAACTGAGGAGAGAGAGAGGAATGCTTCAGACTCCCACATGGCCCTTCTGTGTCGTTTCTCGTTGGTATTTCAAAGGTTCAAGCCAACATAGCAGCAGGAGTGGATGCTGTAAATAATTTGAAGATGATCACAACTAAACGAGATTAACTGGGGGAAAGCTTCCCAGAAGAAACCTGTTAGCCAGGTGTGGAAAGGGAAATGAGATAGCCTAGTTGGCATGGTGAAAATAAGCCCCGAGATCATAAACATGATGATTGGTGGCAGAACCAATTAGTTGGGAGCTAGAAAAAAATTATAAACAAAAAAAAAAAAAATAAAGATGGAGAGGAAAGAGGGTGGACAGACACTGGGTGAAGGTAAGACTTCTAAGTCAGTAGCCACCCATCTCTGCTGGGTCTGGTGCTCTGGCCGGCTTCCAACTGCCAGTTCTGTATTTTTGTCCCACACAGAGCAGCCAGGAAGTATAGGGAATTAATGTGCTTCCCTAGTTTAGCACCCCTCATCCAGTGACTAGCAGGAGTTAGTGGGTGGATAGTCCAACTGTCTCACCTCTTTTGGATGGGATAACTCCGAGATTTTTGTTTTATGCTGTCACCAGAGCTTCCCCTAAGATTGAACTCTTCGGGCTGCTTTTTATTCCCTATCTCATTTTCCTTCTTCTGTACTGATGATTCCTGGATTTAGTTCCCAAACAAACTACTTGCACTTGGATCCTTACTTATCCCAGGATCTGCTTTTGGGGAATCCCACCCTGAAGACAGACCATTGAGTACATTGGACATAACCCTGGAGGCTGCCTCCCCTCCCCTTGACATATTCCAGGAAGTTTTGGGGGCCCTACCATACCTCTGTCAGCCTAATTATTGGGCAGGGTGTTATAGAAAAGTCTTAAGATCATGGGGCAGGGGGTGGAAAGAACCAAGATACCACTCCCCTTCAACCCTTATGGCAACTGTCTGGTCCTTTAGGCACTTTTGGGGAATGTGATTCAGAGGTTGATGTGCTACACTGGTCCAGGTACAACTGCTTCCTGCTCTATCAGATGGGGACCTTCTCGGCCTTCCTGGAGCTACTCCACATGGAAATCGAGTGAGGAGCCTTACGGGAGAGTTGGCCTAGACCGCCCCCTTCCGTGGAGGGGCCTCTTGTCCTTTGCTGGTTTCTTCATTAGAGACCCCTGTGGGGGGCTGGGTTTGCTCACACCTCAGCCCAAAGCCCATTGACAGCACCCCGCCATCTGACCATGTTCCCCAATATTCTCTTCTCTGTCCCTGAGGTTGGGCTCAGCAGCAGTGTCTCCCCTACTTACAGCCTCAATCCTGGGCTTCAGAGGCCTATCCTGGGTGGGTTCCCTTTTTATTCAAGGACCTTCTAAGCTCAGCCTAAGTCTGGAATTCATAGGGGAAACTGCTCTACTGAAGAGCATGACACAGGACGGATGGTTCCAAATCCTGTCCTAGAGCCTAATTCTTTCCCTCATGGGTTATAGCCCTACAGATGACCTGAGCTACTGATACCATTGCATGACTCGTTTTGTCTCACGCCCAAGACCTAGGAGTTTTAGATGTGTAAAATCTGTTCATTATTCATCTGGTGCTGCTTAGCACCTGTTTTGCATCCAGTACAGTACTAAGCATTGTAGGGATTGCTAGAGAAAGAGATACCACCGACCCTGCCCTTGCCTGTTCCCACAGACGGGTTTGCTGTGCTCCTTTACTTTACACCAGTTTTGTTAGTGGCTGTGTGGCCAGGAAATGTCAGTGTGTCAGGTTTATGTGTAGATAAGTGAGAGCACAGAGAGGAAAAATCCTTACAGGTTCCCGTTCTCGCCCTTTCCCCACCCCACCTTGCACTGTACAGCAGCAGCCAGGCCTGTGGCAGTGCCCTTCGGAAACCAGCCGTCTCCATTGCTGACAGCACAGAGCTCCGGTGAGCTGGGCTAACTGGGCGGTGATCAGCACTGGGTTACCCTTTCCCCAAACCCCAGTTGACTCAGAACACTAGGAAGTTTCCCTCTGGCCAGTCTCACGGGGTTGGGCTCCCACACAGCATCCCAGCATCCCTGAGGTCTCTTGACTGTGGGCTGCTAACTGCCATGGGAACCTCTTGTGACCCTTCTGTAACCTCAGAGTGCTGCTGAGTGTCATGTACCTAATGGTGGAAAACATCCGCCTGGAGCGAGAGACAGATCCCTGTGGGTGGAGGACAGCCCGGGAGACCTTCCGCACTGAATTGAGTAAGAAATGGCTCTTGAGGAAAGTGGGGATGGGGTTCTGATGGTGGAGGGGAAACAGAGCATCTGCCTAGGAGAGGCAAACTGTCCTTTTTTAAAAAAATAAAATTCACTTGAGAGGCCGAGGCAGATAGATAGCCTAAGCTCACGGGTTCGAGACCAGCCTGAGCCAGAGTGCCATCTTGTCTCTAAAAATAGCCAGGGGTTGTGGTGGGCACCTGTAGTCCTAGCTACTTGGGAGGCTGAGGCAAGAGAATCACATGAGCCCAGGAGTTTGTGGTTGCTATGAGCTATGACGCCACGGCACTCTACTGAGGGTAACAAAGTGAGACTCTGTCTCAAAAAATAAATAAATAAGTAAAAATAAAATTAACATTCTTTTAGGACAGAGATAGTACATGGCAAGCATGAGGGCCAGGCTTGATTGCCATCCCTGTTTCTATGAGCTAGGACCAGCAGTATAGGACAGGATCAGCCTGGGTTTATTTGGTTACAAATGGGAATAGCCAGTTCTCTCCGATTCCATCACAAATCCCACATGAAAATGAGTCAAATCACCTTGAAAACTGAGTTCTGTCCAAATGTAAGCCGGTGTCATCATCTAACCGGGATAGGATATGAAACCCTATGGAATTTTAAAAACACAAGGTATCCCAAAAGCTTTCCCTAAAGTTGTCATACATAGGGAAAATGGGAAATTGTAGCTAAATGTATTATAAAATACTCATTATGAAATTTTATAAAGAGGTGGCCAACACATACAGAATATTTTGTAATGAATATTTTATAAATAAAGGTAGGTGTAGCTAGAATTTCCCATTTTCCCCATGTATGGTGACTTTAGGGGTAGCTTTTGGGAAACCCTGTCTATTATTGATGTGGGAAAGTGAAATGCATTGGGTCCTTTAGTCAGAAAGCAACATCTTCATTGCTGTTACCTCTAAGCCATTTGGCCTCCATGGCCTCCCACCCTACCCTTAAGTGGCTTCCCTATGGGGCTCTCTAAGCCTCTTTGTCAGGACCAAGTACTCTGGAATTCTTCAGGGGAGGTGAGTTCCTGCCTCAAGTGTGCTCAAATCAGGGTTACAGGGGCACGGTTTGGGCTGCCTCTTCTTACTTTCTTACTCCATACCCCTAGGCTTCTCCATGCATAATGAGGAGCCTTTTGCCCTTCTGCTCTTCTCCATGGTTACCAAGTTCTGCAGTGGCCTGGCTCCCCACTTCCCCATAAAGAAGGTCCTACTCCTGCTCTGGAAGGTGGTCATGGTGAGTGGTGGGTCCTCCCCACTTCCATCTCATCGTAGCAGCCATACCTTGTGCCATCTTGGTTTCTCCTAGTTTGATTCCAGGAGACTGGCGCTGGGCCTCAGAATAGGACAGCCATTAGCCAACAGCTAAGGAGGAAAACAGGTCTGTCCTAGAGGCATCAAGGGTCCTGTGTCAGGGCAGGTTTCCCCTTTCTAGTGAATGGATGGGAGATACCACTCCATGGGTCGGGGTGCCAGTGGCACATTCCACTGATAGAGCCAGTGTTTAGTTGAAAGAAAATTGGCTAGAAGTTGGGAGATCTGGGCTCGTCTGCTTCTGAGAAACTTTGGGCGACTCTCTATGCCTCAACTTTTCTAGCTATAAAATGTTGAGGTTAGTGTCTGGCCTTCTTCCAGATAAATAGAAGATTTGCTTTAAAAAAAATAAAGTCAGGGCAGCGCCTGTGGCTCAGTGAGTAGGGCACCAGCCCCATACGCCAGAGGTGGCGAGTTCAAACCCAGCCCCGGCCAAAAAAAACTGCAAAAAAATAAATAAATAAATAAATAAAGTCAGCTCGGCACCTGTTGCTCAAGCGACTAAGGCGCTAGCCACATACACGGGAGCTGGCGGGTTCAAATCCAGCCTGGGCCTGCCAAACAACAATGACGACTACAACCAAAAAATGGCTGGGCGTTGTGGTGGGCGCCTGTACTCCCAGCTACTTGGGAGGCAGAGGCAGGAGACTTTCTTGAGCCAAGGAGCTGGAGGTTGCTGTGAGCTGTGATGCCACAGCACTCTATCCAGGTGACAGCTTGAGACTCTGTCTCAAAAAAAAAAAAAAAAATGAAGTCCTTGTAAGTATGTGGTTATAGTTTTGATACTAATTATTCAATCTGATCCTTCATCTCTGGTTCCCATCCCACAGAGCTGGCTGAACACCACACCCTCCAGGCATACTTCATAGGGAGAACTGCCTCTTGCCTGCAGAGGCAACTTGGATTTATAGGATCTGGATGTGCTTCTTAAAAAGGGGGATAATTTCCTATTTTTTCAGCCAAGGCCCTCAGGAATCCCTTTCCTATCTTCTGGTGATGTTTCCCAGTCTGGGTCAGTAAATAATGCTTTATCTTGACCCCTGAGTTCCTCATACTGGGGCTGGTAGCTACATTTATGATTTCTTTATTAAGGAGAAGATCTGAGGGGACTGGAGGTGGTGGCTCTTTCTTTCATCCATGTTTCCCTGACTTTGCTCTCTCTGACTTTCCTTCCTCTCTCTTCTCTGCCCCTTTCCTATTTCTTCTTTAGTTTACCCTTGGTGGATTTGAGCATTTGCAGGCTCTCAAAATACAGAAGCGGGCAGACCTGGGCCTGCCTCCGCTGGCTGAGGACAGTATCCAGGTGGTGAAGAGCATGCGAGCCGCCTCCCCGCCCTCTTACACGCTCGACCTGGGGGAGTCTCAGCTGGCACCACCACCCTCCAAGCTGCGAGGCCGCCGTGGTTCTCGAAGGGTATGATCTAAAGTAGACATTGGTGGTATGACATTGACTATCCTGATTTTAAGCTGTTCTGGGTGTAGTAGCAAAGGGTAGTAAATGACGTGCCCCAGGTTGGCCCTGTGAACAACCTGAAACCTTAGAGTCTGTGTTTTGGCCTCTGTCTCCAGCCTTGTCAGGCCCCAAGCTGTGCTGATGCTATCACCACAGAGCCATGTCTTGCTCCAAGGTCATTGGCATAGACCTCAGTTCCCTTAGCATTCTAAACAATAGTTAGGGTATAACCCTGGGGATAGGGACCCAGGGCACCTGAAAATCCATGTGTCTGGGGCAAGGCACTTTGCCATTTTTGTGGCAGCAAGAAGGTTTACCCTCAGCCAGCCACAGTCTTGTCTGGCCCTGGAACCAAAGTCTTAACATTTAAGAGATGCCTGGTTAGGGTTCTGGGTGGATAGTCATGTGTCACTTAATGACAGGAGTACATTCCGAGATTTGTGTCATTGTACAATTTCATTATTATGTGAGCTTCATAGAGTGTACAGACAGACCAGATGGTATATAGCCTGCTGCACACCTAGGCATATAGCCTGTTGCTCCTTGGCTGCAAAACTGCAGTAGGAAACTGTACTATATACTGTATGCAACTGTAACCCAAGGGTATTTGTGTGTCTAACTCTAGAAAAGGTACAGAAAAAATACAGTATTAAAATCCCCTGGTTCTACCATCATTTATGCAGTCTATTGTTGACCAAAGCATCGTTATGCATGTGACTGCGGTCTGTGGTCCTGAAAAGTCAGAATTACAGGTTACACTGAGCCCTTACCACAATCCCCAGAATTCACCTGCCTGGCCTGCTTTACTTCATCAACAGGGCCAGATAGTTGTGCTCAGGAACTGAGTCTACATTATCTGCAATGAGATTTTTTTTTTTTATAAAGTTATGCTTACTCATTGTAGAAAATTTGGACCAAATATAAAAATGTGAGGAAGGTAGAAAAGAAAAATCACCCACAATCTTAACAACCAGACGCAGTCACTGTTAACTTTTTGGCCTATTTCTGTCCAGTGTTTTTTTCTTTCTGTGACAAGATTTAAAATTCCAAACTCACTTCTCTCTGCCTGGCAGCGAGCTTCTGTCCTCCTCTTCCTCAGTCAGCCAGCTGGTGTGTGCTCACAGAAGGCAAACAAATTGAATGTTCACCTAAGCAGAACATAATTAGGAAGCAAAGTGCTGGCAAGAAAAGAAAAAAAAAAAAAAGCATCAGTGCTTTCCGAAAGCTAAGTAACTACGACTTTGGGATTATCTGTGCTCTGTTCCCTGGTTGGCATGGTTGCCCAAGAACTTCTTGTCCTGGCATTGGGCCTGATGGGCGCAGTAGGGTGAAGTAGGGAAGGGGATGTTCTCCCAAGGCCTGGCTTCTGACTCTGTGGTCCCTGAAGTCTGGAAGCCTGTGGGCAGGGGCTGGCCTCAGACAAGGATAGGTGCCCAGGGTGAGATCTCTGTACTCTTCCTCTCTCTGTTGGCTCCTCTGCAGCAACTTCTCACTAAGCAGGACAGCCTGGACATCTACAATGAAAGAGATCTCTTTAAAACTGAGGAGCCAGCCACAGAGGAGGAAGAGGAGTCTGCTGGTGATGGAGAACGAGCCTTGGATGGAGAGTTAGATCTGCTGGAGCAGGACCCTCTGGTGCCACCTCCACCCTCACAGGCACCCCTCTCTGCTGAGCGGGTGGCCTTTCCCAAGGGCCTGCCTTGGGCCCCAAAGGTCAGGTAGGTTTGATAGCAGCAGGGGCCCCGCAGTTTGGGGTTTCAATCACCAAAGGCTCCAAGGCTTTGTTTATGCATCCGAGACTCATTAAGCTGGTCTGGCAGTCAGAACTCCTGGATTTGAAGTTCCCTTTGTTGCCTGCTGTCTTCCCCGATGCTCCAGTTCTCAAATTAGAGAGAGGAACCCAGAAAAGTTCTCTCTCTCAAGGTTTGCTTTTTCCCTTGCTTCTCTGGGATTGGTCTCTCCACCATCCTCTCAGACAGAAGGACATTGAACACTTCTTGGAAATGAGCAGGAACAAGTTCATCGGATTCACCCTGGGGCAGTAAGTGTCTAGATGGTCAGAACCAGCTATAAAGTGGTTCCTGGGGGCCGGAGGAGCAGGCAGCTGGGAATGAGGGCTGTTGCCTGGTAATAATATTGCAACCTGGAGCCTCCAGGCCGTGGGCAACTCTCTTTGGGTTCTTTCCATGAATTTTTTCCCTTAGTTTTCTTCTACTTTCCTCAAAGAACTTTTGTGTTCTTAACTAGGTGCAGATCTTAAGTCATTTCCCTTTTGGTCCTTAATTTCCTCATGAAAGTTTTGGATTAGATGGTTCCTAGGGGCCCTTTCTGTTCTAATGCAAAATTCTGTGAAGAAGAAACATGTTCAGAACAGATCCAGTCTCCCCCCACTTCCCCACCCTCATGAATCCTTCCCTCCAAAAGAGAGAAGGCTATTTCATCAGGCTTTGATGTCAAAAGTGTTATTGAGCTATCAGGAATATACTGCTTCCACACCAAGAGAGTCCCCAAGAGACTATATAAATCTCCTAATTTCCAGGAACACTTCTATCTACCATTGTTCTTGTTGTGTCCTGAACCAATGATGGGGGACTTGGGAGCTTGCAGTGGAAGGTCCAGGGTGCTGGGAGTAGAAGTTGAAAGAGGCATGGTCTGTGTGACTCCAGGGGTAACAGGAGTTTTCTGTACTTTTGAAGCTTACAATCTGGTGTGTCTGGATTTTCACAGGGACACAGATACCTTGGTTGGATTACCTAGGCCCATCCATGAGAGTGTGAAGACTCTAAAGCAGGTAACTAGAATGTGCTATCAGCCTTCAGGGCTAGGAAGCCAACAAGGCAAGTGGGATTACCAGGGTCCTGAATACACGGTGAGGCTCTTATACCAGATGCTCTCTGGACCTTCTGCATAACTCTTGTAGTTCTTTGGCCGAATCCAAAAAATCAGGTCTTTCCTTATTTTACCCAGTTTCCTACATTCAGATCAGTGAAAAAATTTTCCTTTCTCTCTCTCATTCTCTCTTCTCATCTTTCTCTCCCACCCCACTTGTGTCCTTTCCTTTCACTGCCCTTTGCCCGTAGGGCCACTAATTTCCAAAGGCCCAGGATTGAGTAGAGTCTGCTCTACAGCCATTGTGTGTGTGAGCACAAAGAGTATGGAGTCATCACTCCATGCGTATATGCACATGCATCAAAACTCTCAGGGCAGCGGCCCAGCGGCAGGGCTGGGTGTTGGCTTCCCCTTGTACTTTGGTAAAGGTAAATGCTTAAGTATTTGCTGCTTGTCGATAAATACGGAAAAAGAATAAATAGAAACATTGTGTGTGGAGCACTTTGACCACTGCCACTGGTGCAGAGGTGACTAAGACTCCTACCTTCAAAGAGTTCATACCTTATGCTGGGCACAGTGGCTCACACCTGTAATTCTGGGAAGCTGAGGTGGGTGGATTGCACTCTGAGAGGCCAAGGTGGGTGGATTGCCTGAGCTCAGGTTTCAGACCAGCCTGAGCCAGAGCAAGACCTTGTCTCTAAAAATAGCTGGAGTGTTGTGGTGGACGCCTATAGTCTCACCTATTTGAGAGGCTGAGGCAAGAGCATCACTTGAGCCCAACAGTTTGAGGTTGTGAGCTGTGTTGCCACAGCACTCTATTGAGGGCTACAAAGTGAGACTTGTCTCAAAAAAAAAAAAAAAAGAGTTCTTGTCTAGTTAGAGTGACTAGACCCATAAGCAGAACACTTCCTTGTCTGGAGAAATTAAGTAAGAGGCTGGTACACACGTGATTGAGGCCCTCAGCCCTTGGTGATGCCTTTTTATCTTCACCAGCACAAGTACATCTCCATCGCAGATGTGCAGATCAAGAATGAAGAGGAGCTGGAGAAGTGCCCCATGTCTTTGGTGAGCCAAGAGGGCCCTGCACGGAAGGAGGGCAGGAGGAAGTCTGTCTGTGTGCATGTGTTCATTCAGCTCACTGGGCTCTCACTCCGTCTCAAGCAAGCCAAGATCCCTGCTTTCCTGATGGGAAAAACAAATAAGTAAACAGGAGCATGGAGGATGCAACAACGAAAGTTTAAGTAGGAGGATATGGTCATCCGTAGACTACTTGAAATCAGGCAGTCAGGGTAACCAAGATCTGAGGTGCAAGGACCCACCACAGGACTATCAGGGGGAAAAGGGTTCCACGTGGAGAGGCCACATGATCTCTACTGAGTTACCCAGGCCCGTCCATGAGATTCTGATGACCCTAAAGCAGGTGACCAGAGTGAACTCTCAGTCTTCAGGGGTCAATCCTTAATAAGGGGAGAGAGCATACCACCCCTCCCTCCCAGAGTGTCAGAGGGAGTAAAGGACGGCCGGTATGGCTGGTGCACAGGGGAACGGGCCGGGGTCCCAGAGACAGAGTCAGAGAGGTGGCCCAGGGCCACTTCACAGAGGACCTATAAGCAAAGGTGGGAGCTTGAAGTTTATTCACACTACAAAAAGACGCCTTTGGAGATTTTAAGCAGGGAAGTGATGACAGGTTTATGTTTTTAAAATATTGGCTGCTGTATAAAAATTGGACCAGGAGAGAGTAGAAGCAGGGATTAGGACATCTTTGAAATAGGTAAAAATTATGCTTACCCGGGCGGCGCCTATGGCTCAATGAGTAGGGCGCTGGCCCCATATACCGTGGTGGGTTCAAACCCAGCCCCGGCCAAACTGCAACAACAAAAAAAATTATGCTTACCTGGAATGGGAGTAATTGTGAAGATAAGGGAAAAGTAGATGAATTTGCTTTGTATTTTAGAGGAATAGCTGACAAGACTGGCAGTTCAGTTGGATGGAGATAGACAAAAGAGTCGAGAATAATTCCCATTTGCCAAGATAGAGAGGAGTGTCAAGAGTTCTGTTTTGGTCACACTAAGTTTAGATGCCCATTAAAGACCCATGTGGGGCCACAGGCAATTATCAATAGATAGGTGGGTCTGGAGTTCCTTGAGAAATACACTTGACAGTATTTAAAAGCCATCGATAACCCAGGGAGAGAGTAGAGGCAGAGGAGAGGACAGAACCCAGGACAAAGCCCTGGGGCACATTGGAACATTGAAAGAGGGATGAGTCTGGAAAGGAGCCAGAAGAAAAGAGTAAGAAAAATACTCAGTGAGGTGGCAGGAAAGCCAGGAGGTTGTGATACCACAAAAGCTAAGAAAAAGAGGTCTTTCAAAATGAAAGAAGGGATCTGCTGGGTCAAATTCTGCTGATAGCTGTCACGTGATAAGAACTGAGGTGCCCACTGGATTTGGCAACATGAAGAGACCTTGGTAAGAGCAACCCCCGTGAAGTATATAATTGGGCTGAAAGCCTAATGAGGGTATATTGGAAGGAAAATCAGAAATGGGATGTGGGGTCAAGGGAGGGTGTTTTATAGCTGAGAGATACTAGAGTATGTTTTTGTCATAAAAGAAATGATCCAGGAGAGGGGAATAAGTGCAGGACTGGTGCACTCCCCAGAGTAAATGGGTGTAGAATCCTGAGCACGAGGGGAAGCCTGGCTTTTGTTGGAAGCACGGGTGGTCATCCCTCATGTCGCCGGTAGATCGGCGTTGGGCAGATGAGAGTGTGCTGTCCTATTGCTTCTATTTCCTCCATGAATCATGAGGCAGGATCAGCAGCTGTTTAAAGTGGGTTTGTTGGAGGAGAGGGAAGGTATGAAAAAGGCCTTTTGGAGAACAGGAAGGCAAGCATGCCAGGATTGCCAGGCTCTGCCGAATGCCCACTTGAGACTTGTGTGCATTTAAGCAGAAGCTGAGTTGTGTGGGATGGAGGGGGCCTGGTTATTCTTCCTTGCCTCAGGGTGTCGTGACAGTGACATGTGATACAAAGTCCCTGTAATAGAGCGACTTTGGGGGAGGAGGGAGACTGCACTAGTCAAAGATGATAATGGCCCGAGGACCCTGCCCTCCCACTCTGATTGAAGGCTTAGCTGCGGTCATCAAAAGGAAGAGCATTCTAGAGCTCTCAGTTGGCCTCAGATCGACACTATGGGACGTGCCTCTGTGTGGAGTGTCTGTTCTAGTGTCCTGGACCCTGAGAGGTCATCCGTGTCATCCAGACCAGCCCGCCAATCTGATTAAATAGGAAACTAGGTGTCAGAGAAGAAAGGTGATCATCCCCGGTCATACAGTGAGTCATTAACACAGCTAGGCAAGGAACCTAGACCTATCCAGCTAAGTGCTCTTTCCATGCCACCCCTCACAACCAAGAAAGTGTGGCCTTTGGTCGCCTGGAACGTGGCCCAGACAAACTGTGTGTCTCCCGCCACAGGGAGAAGAGGTGGTCCCAGAGACGCCATGTGAAGTCCTCTACCAGGGCATGCTGTACAGCCTCCCGCAGTACATGGTAAGGAGGCGGCCAGGCCAGAGCCACCCTTCTTTCCTGCAAGGAACAGGCAGTTAAGAGCGACCTCAAGCTGCACTTCCAACATTAGTGCTTGTTTCCTGAGCCTTTGCCCCTTTGGCAAGGTGTTCTCTAACACGTGAGAATTCTGAGCTTTCCTCGGGGCTTCTCTGAGGGTGCCGTTCTCCGTAGTCCTTCTTTGGCAGGGGTGGAAAATTAGGTGAAGTTCCTATAGGTTGCACTGGAGACCGACCTCCTAGATAAGCCCCATAATCCCTCTGAGATCTGCTGCTATCTGTCATGTCCTAGATAGCCTCAGAATGGGGCTGGGAAAGATGCCAATAGTTCGGTTTAGAGGAAGAAAAAGAGTGAAAGAAGTTGGGCTTATACCTCCTACCTCAGTTTTACACACTGTCACTCCTCTGCTCCTTCCAGCGTCCCCTTTAGGACGGGCAGAGTTGAAGCAGAGCAGCCTGAGGGAACGCCACACAGCTCCCTCCTTAGCCTCACAGGCAGGCCTCTCGGGGCTGGGCACCTGTCTGCCCTCTGTGTGCTGGGAAGGTTTGGTCATTTTGGGAAGAAATTGGAGAAAGACTGTAACAACACTTTTCATAGGTCCATTGAGGGATTGAAGAATCACTCCCTTCTGAGTAGGATGGACCCTGGTGGATTTCCTCATTTTCTACTTCCCAGATCGCTCTGCTGAAGATTCTGCTGGCTGCAGCCCCCACCTCCAAGACTAAGACAGACTCTATCAACATCCTGGCAGACGTCCTGCCTGAGGAGATGCCGTGAGTGCTTCCACTGGGCCAGCTGCGGCCATACTAGCTGCCTTGTCTGCAGGGTCTCTCTAACCCCACCCCACCTTCTTAGCACTTACAGGGATTGTCTCCAAAGAGACCTCCCCTCCCCCACCAGCACCCCCTTTCTCCCACAGGGCTCTCTACTGTGCTGAGAACTAAGGGTCTAGAAGGTAATGGCAGTGCCAGTGACCGGCTGCCCAGGTGTCTGAGTGGACATTGACAAGGGATGAGCTTGCCAAAGAAGAGGGACAGAAACCCATCAGTGGAGCTTACTCCATGCAGACTCATAATTGGGAACTCTTAGAGGTTTCCCTAGCAGAGTTCACGTTTCCCAGGTTCCTGTGGATATTGTAACAGGAGTCCTTGTAGGCCCACCCTCGAAGGCCACCCTCTCCTCTGATGACTCCTCTCTCCATTGTAGTGTCACGGTTCTCCAGAGCATGAAGCTGGGCATCGATGTGAACAGGCATAAGGAGATCATTGTAAAAAGTATCTCTGCCCTGCTCCTGCTACTCCTCAAACACTTCAAACTTAACCATATTTACCAGGTGAGCAGCCAGGAATGCTTCTGCACAGGTCTTGGGTGTTTTCTTGGCCCTGTCTCCCAGAGGAGGGAGGCAAAGGGGCTTGCAGTCCTGCTAAACAACTTTCAGCCTTTTCTTTGCCCTCACTCCAGGGATCCAGCTACCTGTTGCTTGCGCTTAGGTAGGGGTTTGGAGTGGATGGTGGGAAATGTCCTAGAAAGGTGCAAACGTCTGCGTCCTTTGTATGTTATTCCAGTGTTGTGGGTAGGAATCTTAGGAATCTCTAACTTCTTGGTACTGTGCCCAGCCAGTTTTGAAACAGTGCAAAATAGAAGTCAAACATTTCACCAAAATGGAGGGAAGGCATGCTGACCATTCTTTTCTAAATATCAAGCACTTTCTGACATCTGAGATATCATTCTGAATAGGCACAATTCTGGCTCTTAAGAGCCTTGAAGTCTTATAAAGGGTACAAATATATAAGTAGCCAATTATAGAGTGATAAGTGCTATGATACAGATAAGCAGTGGCTGCTATGGAAACCCCTGATCCAACTTGGGGTGGAGAAGAGGTATGTTGCAACTTCTAACCTGAATCCTAAAGAAGCAGATTCAGAGGGACTTTACCTAACAAATTCAAATATTGTGACCTGGTTGTTTGTACCCTCACATTAACCTGAAATTTAAAAAAAGAAAAAGTAGCCGGGCGTTGTGGTGGGCGCTTGTAGTCCCAGCTACTCGGGAGGCTGAGGCAAGAGAATCGCTTAAGTGCAGGAGTTGAAGGTTGCTGTGAGCTGTGTGACGCCACGGCACTCTACTGAGTGTGATAAAGTGAGACTCTGGCTCCACAAAATAATAATAAATAAATAAATAAAAGAAATAATAAATAAGAATTTATTATTTACATATTTATAAAATATATTTTTAGTATTTATTTTATTTAATTAATAAGAATAATAAATAAATTAAAAGAAAAAAACTTCAAGCTAAAAGAAAGCAAGAAAGAGGAAAAAGGAGCAGGATATGGGAGTTGTCAGAGAAAGAAGACCGGAAGCATTTCAAGTAGAAAAACTGATATGCAGAAGTCTAGAGGGAAGAGAAGAAAGTACTTTGGAAACAGTAATTAGAGGTTGCTGGAGTCCACCAGGGGTAGGGAAGATGGGCTTGGCCTGGAGAGGTCGGCAGGGAGCGGACTTAGGTATGCTAGCACACGATTATTGAGTATCCATAATGTGCCTGCCACCCTGTTAAGTTTGGGTAGGGCTTCCTTTAATTCTCCCAACTCTAGGAGATAGTCTCTAATTTAATGACTATTTTATAGAGGAGAAAAGTGAAGCTAAGAAAGGTTAAGAACCTACTTTCCGACGCGGCACCTATAGCTCAGTGACTAGGGCACCGGCCGCATATACTGGAGCTGGCGGGTTCAAATCCAGCCCGGCCTGCCAAACAACAATGACGACTACAACAAAAAAATGGCCGGGCATTGTAGGAGGCACCTGTAGTCCCAGCTACTTGGGAGGCGGAGGCAAGAGACTTGCTTAAGCCCAAGAGTTGGAGGTTGCTGTGAGCTGTGATGCCACAGCATTGTATCCAGGGTGACAGCTTGAGGCTCTGCTTAAAAAAAAAACAAAAAACCTCGCTTTCCCACAAAAGCATTTTTTGCCATACTAAGGAGTCTAGAATTGGTTCTGTGGGCTTTGCCAAGATATGGCCAGTGAAAGGATGCTTCCGGTCTATGGTGAGACCACTGGGAGGAAGGCTTCTCACTTCTGCCCAGACCCTCATCCCATTTTCTTCCTAAGTGGTCAAATCAAGCTTGCTGGTAGGAGAGAAGTTTCTCAGAGTGTAGGGAGACTCTTGCAAAGGCTGTATTTGTGGCACTAACAATCAAAGCGTTTCTTTACTTTGGTACATTCAGTTTGTTAGTTTGTTTAGTGTCTACACGAGCACTGAACACATTAGTACATTCAAAGACATCGTTGGGTCTGTTAGGGCGTTCTGGGTGCTCACCCTTCTGTCAGTGTTGGCTGAGGAGCCCCAGGGCTGGGAGGAGGGGTGGGTAGAGGCTAGTGTTTCTGGTGGAAAGAGAACAGAGCTGTGAATGTGTTTGCCTCTCCTTCTCTTGGTGGGCAGTGTACTGTTGATAGCCAGAAAGATGGATGTTGATGGGCCTTGCCAGTGCATCAGTGAATCCTGATAGGGCTGCAGGCACATCTCAAACTCAAAAAGCTATCCCACAGTGGGTATGTATTGGCTCTTCTCTCCGGGGCTTGGGAAAATACCCTGGGTCAACTTCCACGGAGAAATTGAGCAGAAGAGGGACATTGTCTTGATGAAAGCTTACTTGCCTCCTCTAGCCACATACCTAGGGACAGAGCTAGGCTACCTAGGGTAGCCTAGCTTGCTGCCTTGGCTACTTCATGATGATCAAGAAGAGCAGGGATTTAAAACACAATTCTCTGCTTTTCACCCACTTTTCTGTACTATCCCAGCACCTTCTGTGTTTGGTGCTCCTCGGTGTATTGTGGGTAACCTAGGCTTATGGTCCTGGTCTGTGGCCACCTGTCCTCCCTAGATCATCCTGTGTACAAACACCATCCAGATTCAAGAGAGCAAATGGGGCTTCCACATTCCTGTTTTGAGCCCAACAAAGACATCTTGGACTTCTTAGTGTAGTGTCTGTTGGCTAAAGGACTCATTCATTCATTCATTAAAATGCATACTGATATTCTAAGTACTGGGGATAATATGGTGCACCAGACAGACTCGAGCTGCAGCCCACATTCTAGTGGTTCCTATATGCCTTCTCCTTCCTGACTGAGTGATGTTGCCAGGAGTCAGCTGCACCTGTCCCTGTTACATCAATCACAGCTGAAACAGCATGAGCCAGAGGTTTGGTATGGAAAACAATTCCCTCAGGGAGCCTTCCTTTCCTGTTGGGCTTAGGAAGAAATCTCACAGTAATTCTTTCTATTTATTGGAGTGAGATTTTCTTTCTGGCTTGTTTGTCTTATGCTTTTAGTCAGGAGTTTACAACACATACTGCAGACTATTCCCCTCCTTATAGGAGGAGCGGGCTGAAGATGAATCTCCCCATTTCACAGACAGGAAGACAAATAACACAAGTGGATAGCAGATATTCTGAAGAAAGGAGGGGTATTAAATTTGTACTGCCCCTTTTTTTATGCATATGTTCTATTATTCTCCCCCAAATAAGTAGTCCTTTCTGCTTTAATCTTTTAATTCAGTTTGAATATGTATCGCAACATTTGGTATTTGCCAACTGCATCCCCTTGATCCTGAAGTTCTTCAATCAAAATATCTTGTCATACATCACTGCCAAAAACAGGTATGCGCTCTGGACAGATTTATCTCAAGGGACTTTTTGGGTGGGGGAGGGGCAGTGAGAAGATTACGTCATCTCTGAGCCTTTCAGTTCTCCTGGGGTCCCAAGTCCCTCCTGTCATAGAGCTGTCACTCTTAAATTCAATTTCCTTGACGTGTTAGCCGATGGGGTATATGGCTTGGCCTCTTCAGAGGTATTGGTATTTTAATAATTTTAGAAATGGAAAAATGTCACAGCTTAAAGAAATGGAACTGCAATGATGAAATTTTAGCCTTGTGGCAGAGGATCCAGGAGATGCTTTTTGTGAAACAGCGTGCTTTTCTGGCCAGCCCTGATCTTAGTATAGATGATAACGAGGAGCGATTATAGTGTTTGGTAAATTGTAATGTGTTACACAAAACTTTTAACTGGAGGTGAATAATAAACCCTTACTTGGTAGATCAATTTATAGTTCAAAAATATAAAGTATTTTCTCATTCATTCATCCATTTTTTTTTCTTATCTGTTTTAGACTCAGTCTCACTCTTTCACTCCGGCTGGGGTGCAGTGGTAGAATCATAGGTCACTGTAGCCTAGAACATGTGGGCTCAAGTGACCCTCTCTCCTGAACCTCCCAAGTAGCTGGGACTATAGATACATGTCACCATACCCAGTTAATTTTTCTTTTAAAATTTTTTGCAGTGGCTCATGCTTGTGATCCTAGCATTTGGGAAGGCTGTGGCAGGAGAGTCACTGGAGCTCAGGAGTTTGAAACCAGCCTGAGCAAGAATGAGACCCTATCTCTAAAAAAAAATTTTTTTTCATTAAAATAAATTGTTTTTTGTAGAGACGGGGTCTCCCTATATTGCCCACCCTTATCGCCTCAAGTGATCCTCCCACTCCCACCTTGGCCTCCCAAAACACTGAGCTAAGTGTGAGCCACCAAACCTGGCCTCATTATTTCATTTAATCTCCTTAGCAGTGCTAAGAGTTACTACAAGTTTTATTCTCATTTTACAAATTAGGAAACAAATTCATAGCCGGGTGTTGTGGCGGGCGCCAGTGGTCCCAGCTACTTGGGAGGCTGAGGCAAGAGAATCGCCTAAGCCCAGGAGTTGGAGGTTGCTGTGAGCTGTGTGATGCCACGGCACTGTACCAAGGGTGATACAGTGAGACTCTGTCTCTACAAAAAAAAAAAGAAAAAAAAAAGAAAGAAAAGAAAGGAAACAAATTCAGAGAGGCTAATAGACTTGCTCAAAGATAACATGCTAGTGAGACCTTAAGTAAGTGTAAAGGCAGGACCAGAACACAGGCTTCTCTGTGAACTTGGATTGTTCTCTACTCATTCACCAAGCAGGATATTAGGGATTGAAGAGCAGATCCTCGTTCCTTCGTTTGCTACTTTCCCAAGAACTGGGAACATGTTGCTCAGAAGAGACAAAGCTCATAAAGTATAAACAAGAAGGCTGATCTCATAGTTGGGGTGGCTGGAGAGGGCGGAGCAGGGAGCTGTTGGGAAATTCCACCATGGAGAGGCCTACTTATCTAAACACCCACCCGACCCCATGGAACCTAGTCAGGACACCTGGATTCCTGACCTGGATCTGCCATTTGTTAGCCATGTGATTTCAAGCAAGACATTTTGTTTCTCTGACCCATAGTATTTTCATCTTTAAAATGAGAATGTCTCGGGCGGCTCCTGTGGCTCAGCGAGTAGGGCGCCGGCCCCATATACCGAAGGTGGCGGGTTCAAGCCCGGCCTCGGCCGAACTGCAAAACAAAAAAATAGCCGGGCGCTGTGGCGGGCGCCTGTAGTCCCAGTTACTCGGGA
>CAUYON010017601.1:0-15237 GCA_963573935.1 Arctocebus calabarensis
AGTTTTATACCGCTTTATGCCTGGCAGGAGGGTGCCGCGGCACAGGGGAAGGAGGTCCGGTTTTTAGAGGGTCTCTCCCGTGGGGTACAGTGGGAGGACAGCTGAACTCTGCTCGCTTGTTTGTATGGAGGTATGGCGTATACTGCGAGCTGTTCTCTTGGGGGAGGGGACTCCCGTCCACTTGGTGATGTGTCTGTACCTTTTATTTGTATCCTTGGGATCGCAGGTCACTCCAGCAGGGTTGATGTGCGTTCCTCGACCTTGTCTCTTGGCTCAGCTCCAAACCGTTGGTTTTCTCTCTAAATTTCTGTCCTTTAACTCTCCTTCTAGATGGGAGCGTCTGCAGAAAGCTGGCTACAGACCGCCATCTTGGCTCCGATCCTCACAAGTGACAGATTTGCAGATGAGAAGGAACCTAACAGCAAATAGAGGAAATGTCAAAAAGTTACCTCTGCCTGTGTAAATGTCTTGGTAATATGCGAAGTGATTTATACTATTTTTTTCTATGTATTTACTTTACAAATGTCCATATTTGACATTAATAAAGGAATATACTTCATTTGGAGATTTTTTTTATTTGTTTTGCAATCATGATGTATTTTGAAATATCCTGGGTTAAATTCACATTCCAATCTCCTTTGGTTTTGTTTCCTGGTGAGCAGAGCAGATGTAATGCAGAGGAACCTAATTTCAAGGTAACAGTAATCGTGGTGGGGGTGGATGTCTGCTGATGCAACCCATGGTCACAGAACAGAGCTTAAATAATAAGATAATAATATTTGAGGTGTCTCATATACAACTCTATCTAGACTTTGTAAAACTATTGAGGAAGAATTTACGCTGAAAATGATACCCTTAGTGTAACTATTCCAGATAGTTGATACTTTCAGAGAGTAGTGACTGGACAGGGGAACAAGGAAATTCTAGAAGCTGTTGATGTTCTATTCCTGATCTGGGTGCCTGGGAGGGTCTACAGTAAAAATCCCAGGAGTTGTTTAACTTGTCTGTGTATTTTTTGTACTTTAAAGAATGTTAATCATTTGATACATTTAATGAAGGGCCTGCATAATGCTGAAACCTGATTTGGATTTGAAATATCTTGAAAGGAAATATTTCCCACTGTACTGATTAGCAAGAAGAAGCCAAGATGGAGAGGAGGGCAAATGCCTACTCTGTAACAAAAGTATCTGCATTACAGTGATAGGATAGGGGCCCCATAATGGAAGGGTTTATGCAAACAGGAAGAGACATCACTGCACTATGTTCTGTATTAAAGAATGACTTCTAGCACCCCACATCTCTTCATGGGCTTCATATTTTTAAGGCTCTTATCATATCTCTCTATATTTTTTCTATACAAAACATTCTACACAAGTTATTTAGTTATTATATTTCTTCTGTGTAGGTCACTGATGTACTTCCACCCCTCAAGGATGCCTGGTATATATAAGGTGGGCAATAATTATTTGCTGAATGAATAGAAAAAGATGCTTAAAATAGCATAGTCTAAGAGAAATATAATGCAAGCTCCTAATACAATTTTAATTACCTAATAACCACATCAAAAGAGTAAAAACAAGTCATGATGGTTAATTTTTATTACATGTAACATATTAATTTACCCAAAGGATCATAATCTATGCATATAACATGTGAAAACCGTGAATATATTTATGTATTTTGTTCATAGTAACACTTCAAACTCTTTTTTTTCTAAATTAGCCATGAATCTAAGTTCAAATAGCCTAATTTTCAGTGTAAGATAACCACATGTTTTTTCTTTCACATAAATGAGTATGGGAACTCTCCTGCCAGAAAGACACATGGGACAGATCAGCTTGAGTGCTCTTTTAAAAATGACAATTCTGGACTATTTTCATCAAACTGATTAACATAGCCTTCCTGGCATTTTCTTATATGAAGACATTTGTATTCTGCATTTAGTAAGGTTCGTCTCCAGCACATTGTACCCTTGATTGGACTATTGTACACAGCTATGATTTAATAATAAAGACAATAAAAAATAAAAAAATAAAAATGACAATTCTGCTCAGAGGGGGAGCTGGCGCGCGGGCTGAGTTGCGAGGATCCGCCGAGCCCTGGGCCACGGCTGGAGCGCAGCGCGGCACGGCGGGCAATCAGCATTCCTTGGGGAGAGGGCCCGGAGACCGGCGCCACCAAGGCCAGAATGCACCCGCCGTCCGAGGCCACTGGCGGCGCGCTGAGCATGGACGTTCCGGGGCTGCTAGGGCAGATGGCCAGCAGCTTCGCGCTGCTGCTGCCGGTGTACGCTCCTGGCTACCTGGGGCTGAGCTTCAGCTGGGTGCTGCTGGCGCTCGGACTGCTCATCTGGTGCCGCTGCCACTGAGGCCTCAAGGCCGGTCGCCTATGCCACCCGCTGACGCTACTGGAGGACGAGGAGCACGCAGTGCAGCTGGGCGTGTGCACCTGCTACTTACCGGCCTGGGTTCATTTTCCAGACACTGAAAGAGCAGAATGGCTACATAAGACTGTAAAACACATGTGGCCTTTTATTTGCCAATTTATAGAGAAGTTATTCTGAGAAACCATAGAACCTGCAGAGCAGGGGGCCAACACCCACCTCAGCACCTTTAATTTTACAAAGGTTGAAGTGGGTCAGCAGCCCCTCAGGATCAATGGTGTTAAGGTGTATACTGAAAATGTAGACAAGAGGCAAATTATTTTGGACCTTCAGATTAGTTTTGTAGGAAATTGTGAGATTGATTTGGAGATCAAACGATATTTTTGTAGAGCTGGTGTGAAAAGTATATACATTCATAGTACGATGCAGGTGATCCTGGAACCATTGATCAGAGATAAGCCCTTAGTTGGAGCTTTGTCTGTCTTCTTCCTTAGGAAATTAACACTTTTAGAAATTAACTGGGAAGGACTGACTAATCTTCTGGATATCCCCGGATTAAATGGTTTATCAGACACTATCATTTTGGATATAATTTCAGATTACCTGGTGTGGGGTTAGAAATCCCCACATGTATGTCTCATGTATGTCTCATTCGAGTGAGCCACTAATGGGTTAAATTGGCTCTGCCTTTGCAGAAAAAGCAACAGATTTGGGCTACCCTGAGGCAAACACAAAGACTATTTTCTGGTCATCCAGAAACAGATACTTTGAAGTTTTTTGCTGCCATTGGTTCCAGGAAGTTAGAAGCTGAAAAGCTTCTTGCCTGGAGACATGGTCCAAAATGTAAAACATTTTGTCAAAAGCCTAAGATCTCAGCACTGTGGAGAAACAGAGTCAGAAACCCATTTAAGGTTAACTTAGTGAGTGCATGAGGAAATAGTTCCCCTATAGTTCTGTCTCTATTTTTACGTAGATTTCTTACACAAAAACTGAGGATCATTTACAAAGACTTAAAGTAAAAGAGTATTGTGCTGTTTTCTGGACAGGATATCTGCCACTTAAGCTTAGAGTTAGATAATGGTGAATATTGTAAATCATAGATTAAGTGTGCACGTGACTGTGAAAGTATATAAGGTGGTCAGAAATAAAGTTAATTCGCTACATGCCACAACAGAGATTGTAGCCTGCTTCTTGTGCCTTAACATTACAAAGCGAATTTACACCTGAGGCAAAGCGGCAGCCCCTCGCGTCTCCCGTCACACAACAACCTGTTGCTTCCCAATCGAATCACTGTTCCTCTTGTCAGTGAAGTCCAAATCGCTCAGTTGCAGTTCCCTGTACCAAAGGGTGTTCTAAGGATACATTTTATTAAAGCTCAAGATCTTTTGGGGAAAGATACTTCTCTTAAGGGACTTGTCAAGGAGAAAGTCAGACCCTTATGGAATCATTCGAGTTGGCAGCCAGATCTTCCAAAGCAAGGTCATCAAAGAGAACCTGAGTCTGAAGTGGAACGAGGTGTACAAGACTTTAGTCTATAAACATCCTGGCCAAGAATTAGAGATTGAACTCTTTGACGAAGAGTCAGACAGGGACGACTTTTTAGGAAGTCTTATGATCTTATTGAAGTTGAAAAGGCGCGCCTTTTAGACGAATAGTTCACTCTGGACGAGGTGCCCAAGGGAAAGCTGCACTTGAGACTGGAGTGGCTCACCTTGCTGCCAAACGCGTCCCACCTGGACAAGGTGCTCACAGACATCAGAGCCAACAAGGACCAAGCCAACGATGGTCTTTCCTCTGCACTGCTGATCTTGTATTTGGATTCCATGAGGAACCTTCCATCAGGGAAGAAAACAAACAGCAATCACACATGTGTCCAAGAAAATACTGAACCCAGTGTTTGACCAGAACTTTGACTTCAGTGCCTCATTACCAGAAGTGCAAAGGAGAACACTGATGTTGTGGTGAAGAACAGCGGTGGTTTCCTGTCCAAAGACAAAGGGCTTCTCGGAAAAGTATTGGTGACACTGGCATCTGAAGAACTCGCCAAGGGCTAGACCCAGTGATACAACCTCACAGAAGACAGGACGCGACCACAGGTGGTGACAGCCAGGCAGGCACAAGGCATCCTCCCCATTTCTACACAGGCTTAATCCCTATCACAGACACACCAACTTTATTTTTATAATTTTGTGTATTGAGTTATACATACCTTAACAGTTTTATAAAATTGTTGATACTTTAGGCAGATTTGGCCAATATTATCATTAAATTTTATATGTTAAGTTTCCCCTGGTCATCCAGCTGTTGCTGTGGGTATTGTCACTTTCTGCAGCGATCAGCTTCCATTGCCCTTTCAGATCACGATCTACATGTGCTTTACTATTGCCCTGTTTATGTATAATAGAGTCTATAGTTTCATAGACCATTTCAACAACCATCAAGACCAGTATAATTTCACTGTCTCCTATGTACTGACACTTTATTTGAAGCCTCTTTATAAGCTGATCCCAATGCTCTTACCCAGATTGGTTATTCTAGGGAGGCTTGCAAAGGGTCAGAACACTCGCATAAAACATGCACACAAACATTCAGTAATGCTATCTGAGTGTGAGAAAGACAGGTAATCACTTGTTGGATCTAGTTGCTTTCCCACAGCATTAGGTTTTTTGAAGTTTATTTTTTTTAATTAGGTCTATTACAGGGTTCCTGTCATAATCTATAAATGAGAAGAAATACTCATTGAAATTTAGCATACCAGTAATTTCCACCGACTCCTACATGTCTGAGTTTTGCACCATATGCTCAATTTAGGTGATGTGCATTTCACTTAAAGCAATGGAATGCTGTGTTTAAGAATTAGGAAAGTATGCTCAGTGCCAGTAGCACAGTGGTTATGGTGCAGGCAACATGCACCAAGGCTGGCAGATTCAAACCTGACCTGGGCCAGCTAAACAACAATGACGACGGCTGCAACACCAACAAGAACAACAAAAGAAAAAGGATTAGTAAAGTAGATGCCTTAAGGGTGCCAAGCCTAGAGGAAGCCAGTTAAGCAGCACCCTGTGCTGCCCCCACTGTCAGTAGAGCTGTTGTCAGGGTTGGCACCAGGTCCCCACCTGTCTCCAGACTCTACTAGGAGAGGACGGGAAGGCCTTCTCAGGTTTATAGGTATCTTCCAGACATGTAGGGAGAGCTGAGAAGCACCACCAAGGCTGTGCTCTTAGAATGCTGGCCCCCAGTCATGGAAAGCACTCAAGTTGTTATCAAAATGTTCATTTTTAGTTTTTAATAATGTATCTAGGAAAAGTGAACTTTAACTTTTCTACTGTGAGCTAAGCCAATAGAGAGAATTTTTTTTTTTTTTTTGTAGACAGAGTCTGTTGCCCTGGGTAGAGAGCTATGGTGTCATCACAGCTCACAACACCTCAAACTCCTGGGCTCAAGCTATCCTCCTTTCACAGCCTCCTTAGTAGCTGCCACTATAGGCACCTGCCACAACTCCTAGCTAGGTTTTCTGGTTTTAGAGAAGGAGGCTCACTCTTGCTCAGGCTGGTCTCAAACTCCTGAGCTCAATTGATCCTCCCACCACAACATCCCATAGTCCTGGGATTACAAGTGTGAGTGGCCATGCCCAGCCTGTGGAAGAAAATTAAGTTAGATCCATTTGAAGTGCAGCTCTGTCAGCTTGTACATGTGGGTTCTTATCCTGTGCCTTAAAGTGTGAAGGTATTTCCCACTTTCAGATTAAAACAGAGGAAGCTTTGTAGCTCTATTTATCACAGTTTATATTCTGTACTATCAGAATTCCTTTTATCGGTATTCTTTATCAAAAGGTCACCCCTTCTTTTTCAAGACCTTAAGCCAAATGCAAAGCAGTGTGTATAGCTTTTGCATTGATTCTGTGGCTGCTGCATTAATTCCAGTTCTAGTTGTATCGCCCACTACAAGTGGACAGCAGCAGAGAATTACAGAATGTCCTTTTTGTTCAACTAATTATACATGACAGTGCATGTATTTATTTAATAAAGCTTTTATGTAAAAAGAAATAAAAATGACAATTCTTATCTTAGAAGGGGAGAAAAAAATCAGGAGATAATTTTATTATTGTTGATCAGTGCAAAAAGGCAGAGAGTTGGGTTGAAAGATGACATAATTCCAGTAATCATAGTTAGTTTGGGGTTTTTCTCAGACATATAAAATAAATAGATAGTAATTAAGTTCTTCAAACAGTAAAATAACACAAAGGAACTTATGAGCCAAGGATGCTGTTCGTGGCTTTCATTTCGGGAGATAGCTGGGAAGAGAGTCTGGGACTGTGGAGATGCTGGGCTCTCTTGTGGTGTCTGTGGAGGACACTGACATGTAGAGGCTGGAAGAGACTATGAGGATCACAAACAGGAGATCTTGAATCAATGTGAAGCTTATGTATGAACCTGAATGTTTGCTTCCAAACTGCCTCATTTGTCACTATACCCGAGTGTACCCACAAACAGCAATAGTGATATTGGTTCTGGCTCCCACAGTCTCAGTGATGTGGATATAGATCAGCATGTTGAGGATCTAGAAGAACAGGAGAGAAGATAAAATGTATAGAGAGAGTTTAGCCTTAAGTCATGCCCATCTAGAGTTCCTGGGGCTGATAGTGATGCCTTGAAACACACTCTGGAGGAATGTAGTACAGATTGAAAGACCCCGGGTGTCTCGATATGTGTACACATTTGCTTTACAACTGACATCATCCATGAAATTTCTTACTCCAAAGGATGACATGATATCTGGTATCAAGTTGAATAAGATGGTCAAAACATTGACTAATGTCAAGTGCATGAAAACCAAATCTATGGGCTTCCTCAAGTGAAACTGAATGAAATAGATGTATACATAGAACACAAAGAGCAGTGAGTTCCCCATGAAACCAACACAAGTTTGAAATATGAGGACAAATCCCAAAATCATGTCTCTTGGGATCATTATCTAGCGATGTTTTGGATGTTCTAATGAGGTAAGCCAGACCTCACTGAAAATAAATGGATTAGATAGTAAAATTATAAATAATGGAGCCCATGGAAGAATATAATGATAGGTAGTTCAGTATGAAGAAAGAGAGTTGAAAATTCCAATTCCTTTGTACTTCAGGCCCAGCTGTGGCATTCCCAGAAGCTGAATTGCAGAAATTCTTGAGAATCGTGGACTATAGTAGTAGGTGTTAGGAAGGTAGAATTAAAGTACGCAGAGCCAACATCATAGTGTGGTATCTAGAAAGACAAGCTTCATTTGCCTAAGTGAAAGGCAAATTTGCATTTCTAAGTTATATTTTCTTTAGAGTATCAGATGGTTTTGCAAAACCCGTGTTTAATCATCTAATCATTTGAGAAAACACTATACTTCTTTTTCTTTTTCTTTTTTTACTGGTTATTTGCCTAACTTTAGGGTGGATGAGAGCAGTTTTGTTACATGGATATAGGTATATCACATACTAGTGAAGTCTGGGCCTTTGGTGTAGCCATCAGCGAAACAATACACTTTGCATCCACTAAGTAAGTTCTCCTCCCTCACTCTGCCCACCCTCCCAACCTCCCCAGCTTCCATGAGTTCCTTCTAACACAAAGAGTACCATGTGTATTTGACTTCTTCTTGAGTTTTGTCTGTGCACAAAATCTCTATATTTTTTAAACACCCTTCTATCACAGAGTTTTCCAGATAGAAACTTTTTACTTCCTTCAATGACTCCCTCAAATGGGTGAATTGTGTGTACATAGACATTTTTGGTTCTCACAGCTTGGTGCACAGCTACTGACAGACAGTTGATAGAGGCTCAGTATGCTGCAAAATATTGTACGATGCACAGAACAATCCCACAAGGAGGGATTTTTCAGTCACCAGTGGCAAACGTACTAGGGCTATAAATTGAATCTAACAAATAATCCACACATCCTGCTGACTGCAACATGTTAATTTTGCATTTTGGTTTGAACATTTCTTGAGTGATTTTCACAGATATAGAATTATTAGGTTCACAAATATAGTTAATCTAAGAAAGTCATAACAATCATCAAGGTTGATAGTTATCAATCAGTTGAATATCATATAAGTATTCACTGGACTGTGGTTTTGTTTGCCATAGGCTTCTCTCAGAGACTAGTTCTTCAATTCCTCAATTTGTATTCATTGTATTAAATATCATCCTTCTTTTCTAAGTAGACATCTAGTGAATTCTGTGTGTATTACTTTCTTTATGCTGACACAGTCCCTAAGAGTATTCAGAAGTTATTGAGTTACAGTTAAATTCTGTCCATTCACTACCACTCTCTACCATCCAACTCTACCACAGCAATAATATATAAAGTGGGTAATAGACATGAACTGAAGTTGTTCAAAAGAAGATAAACAGGGTGGCACCTGTGGCTCAAAGGGGTAGGGCACCAGACCCGTATGCTGGAGGTGGCAGGTTCAAACCCAGCTCCGGCCAAAAGCTGCCAAAAAAAAAAAGAAGATAAACAAATGGCCAAAAAACACATGAAGAAATGCTCAACATCACTAATCATCAGGGAAGTGCCAAATAACATGACAGTGAGATACCACCTGACCCCGGTTGAAATAACCATTACTAAAAAGTCAAAAACAACAGACACTGGTGTGGGTGCAGAGAGAAAGGCACACTTATCCAATGCTAGTGGAACTGCAAATTAGTTCAACCTCTAGGGAAAACAGTATGGACATTCCTCAAACAAATAAATGTAGCTTTACCATGAGATCCAGCAATCTCCCTACTGGGCATCTACTCAGGCAACATAAGTCATTTTATCAAATAGACACCTGCACTGGAACATTTATTCCAGCAAAATTCACAATTGCAAAGATGTGTAAGCCACATAAGTGTGATTAAGTGGATTAAGCAAATGTGATATATATGCACCATGGACTAGTACATGGAGTACTTCTACTACTCCTCATACAAAGGAATGAAGTAATGTCTTTGCAGAAACTTGGATGGAACTGTATACAATAATCCTAAGTGAAGTATCTCTGCAATAGAAAAATAAACACCCCACATACAATAACAATTGGGAAGTAATCGATGAGGTCGCACCACAAGGGGATGTAAAGGTCATTGGAAACCAAGAAGGCAGGAGAGGGAGGGGCGAGCACCTACCTATTGGGTAAAATGAGCAGTATTCAGGTGAGGGGCACACTAGATGCCCCAACTTAAGAATTATGTGCATATCGAATCCAGCCTGGGCCTGCCAAACAACAATGATGGCTGCAACCAAAAACAAAAATGGCCGGGCGTTGTGGTGGATGCCTGCAGTCCCAGCTACTTGGGAGGCCGAGGCAGGAGACTCGCTTGAGCCCAGGAATTGGAGGTTGCTGTGAGCTGTAATGCCACGACACTATACCCAGGGCAACAGCTTGAGGCTCTGGCTCAAAAAAAAAAAAAAAAAAGAATTATATGCATAAAAGATAATTATGTAACAAAAACATTTGTACACCATTATATTTTGTAATAAAAATCAATAATAAGAATATTGCTAGGATTAACCAGAGGGAGGAAAAATCGAAGTACTTATCAACATCTACAATATGAGACTATTATTTCCCAATAATTTCATTTTCTTCCTTCTACATTCAAATAATTTCTTTTAAATAACTTGAATTGTTTGACATTGTGGTCATTGATGTGGTTGGCATTTGTTGACCACACTCCCATCTTTGGAGATGCATCTCATGTTTAATATGTAGCAGGAAAGTGTTAGCTTCCCCTTCACACTCTTGGACCATGCATTTTTGTGCAGTTCAGTGAACAGCAGCATCTCTGTCCTTACTAGTCTCTAGAATTCTCCTTCAGTCCTCTTCTCTCTGTGCTCTACATATCTTCCCTTAGCAATAGAAACAATTTCATGGTTTTATCACCCTAAATCAATTCCCAAAATTTTCTTTGCTATTCATGGAGGCAAGGTTTCTTTCTGCCAAGGGTTGCAACCCCCAAATAACATGCCAGACTGGACAGGCCCACCCTTGGCTCTGCAAAGCTTATGACCGGATAACTGGTGTGAGTCCCAGCCCATGCCCAGCAGAGGGAAAGGTGACAACCTGCAGTGGAAGAAAGTTCATCTGGAACTTTCAGGGAGGAATGAGCACTATGTTTTGCCTTTAAGAAAAAAAATAGGGGAAAGAAATATAGGTAGGTGATTAACTTAAACCCATGGTAAAGACAGAAATAAAACCAGGTCAACAAGTTGTTCAGATGCCAAATCAGCACATTAGGATGTTAAAATAACTAGGGTAGTATTATAGTAGTCAGAATTAGAGAGGAAATATAGTGACCGAAACTTTCTGAAGCAGGGAATCAGCATGAGTATCAGAACTTACAATAAAATGAGAAGCACATTAGTGAAAGGCTGGAGAAAACAAGAGGGAAGGTGGTTGTCTATAAACACAATACCCTGAAGCAATAGCTGGAGGGCAGGAAGAAGTGGGTTGAAAGTTGGAAAGCCTGGATAGGTGGTTAAGAAGTTGGCTTGTAGAGGGATAACTTGTGGAAACATCTTAGAATCTGCTCTATCTGAAGAAACTATAAACCAAGAATGGGAATTGGGTTGGGCCTACTGATGCAAAGAAACTAGAGCCCATTTAGAACTTTGGTTTTACTCATTGAGTCCTAATGACATCATATTAAAAAGTGAGGCATCAGCTCCACTTACATTTTCCCAGACTCATTGGGTCACCTCTCACCCAGAACTTTATAAGAAAGGGTTTTCTTTTTTTTTTTTTATTGAATCATAGCTGTGTACATTAGTTCAATCATGGGGTACAGTGTGCAGGCTTCACATGTAATCAAGCACCATATTGGTTTTCATTAAAATACGGTGCTTATCCTCTAACGGCTGTAAGCCCCAGCCACTTACATGACAGGAACACCTATAGTTCTTACTCAAGCATTACGAAAATGATCCCTGTAACCTAAAACATTTGTACCACCTTAATACTTTGATATAAAAAAATAGGAAAGAGATAGGGCCAAATGAACACACTGAAGTAAGACACAGAACGTTGATTTGTAGTTTGAAATACAAAATTAGTGTAAATAAATTAGAATGGTCTTTATCTAAAATTATGGAGTTTCCTCACAATGTGAAACCTAGGACTACCATATGATCTGGCAATGATGCTGGTATGGTCATATATCCCAAGTAACTAAAATCAGTATACGAAAGAGATGTCTGCAGTCCTATGTTCATGCAGGCTTAGTTATAACAGGAAAGATATGGAACATCTTAAGTTTCCATCAGCAAGCAAATGGATGCGCAAAATGTGATGCACACACACACACACACACACACACCCTATATATACACAGAGGTATATGTAGTTATACACATATATCCATACATAAACATGCATATACACATAATGGAATATTATTTGGCCACAGAAAAGAAAAAAATCCTGCCATTTGTAAGAGCAAGAGAATGTTATGTTGAAGAGTATAAGCTCAACACAGAAAAGAAAAACCCCAAGAGCTCACTTAGACATGGAATCTAACCATGTCCAACTCAGAGAAACAGGGTGTAGAGTGGAGGTTGCCAGGACCTGAGGTGTGGGACAAATGGGGCAATGATAACCACAGGTACAAACTCACCTATGAGATGAATAAGTTCTTCCACAGTGACATATGGTGAGGCTGCGTCATCTACTCTACATTTGCTGAGAGAGAATCTTAGGTGCTCTCAGTACATACACAGCAAAACACAGACATGTGAGGTGATGGATATGTTAATTAGCCTGTTTGTGGTATTCATTTCACAGGGTACAAGTGTACAAGTACATGATCATATCAGACACCTTCAGAATTTCTGTTTTAATTTGGTAATAACACCTCAACACAGCAGAAAAAACATTTTAAAAGAAAATGGCCTAAATACTAAGCAAAAGGAAGAGAATGCAAGACCAAAAAATACCACATCCTGAGCACATGTTGTCTAATGGAATCATATTTAAATATAAATATGCACATAAGTAAAAAGTAATAGGATATAAAAGCAATCCTGTGTAAATATAACCTAATGAAATGTGGAGTTACCATAATGAAAGCTGACAAACTAGACTTGCAGACCATTATGTGTGTTTTATAACATACACGTATAAGAAAAAGATATAAAAAGTCCAAAATAAAAATGGAAAGTGACAACTCTATGTGAACTAATCAACACAAAACTGGTGTTAATTCAATAACATCAAACAAAAGATACTTTAAGGAACCAGAATTACTGGCTATCAATAAAACCAGTTCGATAATAATAGAAGTTTTATATTTGTGTACACAGATAAATCTAGAATTATAAGGACATATAAGAAAATATACAAGTGTTTGGAGAGATTGTTAGCAATATCTTTTAGTCATTAAAAGAAAACAGAACTGGTAGACAAAATGTCAGTCAGGACATAAAAAATTTGAGCAAGTCAGTTTATATTGTTGACTCAAGGTCTATAAAAGAAACACAGTCACTATAAAACACATTTATTCTTCTCAGACACATATGAATCCAGAAATAACTGTAGCCCTACAGCATACACTGAAGTGAGTATCAACAAAGTTTAAGAGTTTAATTTAAGAGAATAATTTATCTAATATAAGTATAACAAGTTATGAATCAATGAGTATAATTAAATAAGAAAAAAACCCTGATTCTCCATGTTTTCAGTACCAAAGCACTTCCTAGTAATCACATAATGAAAGATGCTCTGTTACAAAAATGCTATATGGCATGACCACTGCAGAAATAAGAGTGAAGACTAGAGAATACCTTTTAGAGAAGCCAAAGGCAGTCAAAACCTGGTAGGAAAGTGAATTCTGAAAAGTTAGGAAATAAAGGGATTTGATACAGGTAAAAGCAGAATAATAGAAAAGAACCCAAATGGAAGGGGAATAAAGAGCCAAAAGTAAGTTCCTATAAGGAAGAAGAAAAGGGATAAACCTTTGGTGAGTCTGTATCACTGTCCATGAGAATGCACCAATGTAATCAGGAATAAAATGTTAAATACAGAGCAATTGGGAGTCAAAAATAATTTTAAAAAGATGATTATGCCAATGAATTCAGAAGGTCAGTGGATAGGGGGCAAACTCTTAGAAGACTTCATATGCCATAAAGGTTATTAGAGTTGTAGAAAAGTCACAAATTAGCAATGCACCCCATGATGAAGTTGAATAGTGGGCAAAATTGTACAAGGTGAATTCTGAAAAATGACCCAAGGGTGACGTTTTCCAAAGCCACCACATAGGAAATTCATCTACAAATCACATTGTATGGACGTGCATGGAAATAAGAGTATTTTATGAACCACATAATTGTGTACCCCACAAAGTTGGGTTAGCACAACTTTGACAACAAACATAATACAGCTTTTGTGAAAAATCTGATGACAGCACTACACATTTCAAGAATCTAGTGAAAAATAATCCATAAAAATAATCGTAAACATGAATTCCACACTATAAAAAAAGATTTCAGGGCGGTACCTGTGGAGTAGGGCACCAGCCCTATCTACCAGAGGGGTTGGGTTCAAACCCAAGCCCCAGCCAAAACTGCAAAAAAAAAAAAAAAAAAAAAAAAAATTTCACCAACTGATGAAAAGAATTATTCCAGTATGCAAAATAAACTTAAGATAATTTCATCTGTATGATTAATTATAACAGTAGATTAAAGAAGAAAATTAATAATTGCTTCAACAGATACATGAAATTACAGGATAAAATTCAACATATCATTGGTTAAAATTATAACTATGCAATAAAAGGAAGAATTAACATTACTGTAACTACAGTATCTACATTGTAGATTCTACAACATCAAGATTATCATTTTAATGGTTAAGTATTTGAAAGATTTTCCTTTAAGATTGAATATGAGTAATTGAATATGAGTATCTGCTCTCACCGGTTGTACTCCACATGTTTATGGAAGAGTTTTATTGTAAAGAAACAAAGTACAATTGGTATTAATTGGAAAGTAGCAATACTATTTTATATCATTCACAGTTTATCTAAATTTGAAGAAAAAACTCTAGAACTGACTAAATTATTTGAACTATTAAGAGAGATTTTCAAGGTTACCAAGAATGAAGCTATTATAAAAATCATTCACATTTCTACATTACAGCATAAAAAGTTTTAAAAACACAATTTATGGAACGATATCATTTAAGTGACATAAAATTATGGTGAAGCTGGGAGTTAGTACATGACAAACGTGTAAAACCTCTAGTTGGAAATGGTTAGCGTTTTTAACCTAAATGTGACTAAAGAATTTTTCAATGAAAATGAGCACACATAGATTTGAAATAAATGGTATTTGTATAAAATAGAATGATACTAGGAAAAGAAATTAAGAATGATAATAGAGTAGAAAGGGAAGTAACAAAATGAAACTAGAGTTGTTTCCAATGTAAATAAACACTAGTTAAGATATTGAGAATAAAGAAATCCTAGTGTATGGGAGATGTGCTTGTACCTATAGAATTGAATGGAATTTTCAAATACTTTTTGATACTAACCCAAAAGTTCAAAATATAGTGAAAAAAGTATGGCACTGTCTTCAAAGAAAATTCAATTGACCGAAGAAAACAACAGATTGGGAGAAGTGTAAGAAATACTGAAATATATGCAGCCTTAAAGAAAGAGAGTGACTTTTCCTCTTTCATTTTTACATGGTTGGAGCTGGAACATGTTCTCCTTAGCAAAGTATCTCTAGAATGGAAGAAAAAGTATCCAATGTATACACCCCTAATATGAGACAAATTCTTTGTCGTTCAAGTGAAGGCTACAATCCATTTATTGCACAGGAAGACGGGGAAAG
>CAUYON010017604.1:0-58006 GCA_963573935.1 Arctocebus calabarensis
ATATTTGTACCAGAATGTTTATTGCAGCCCAATTCATAATTGCTAAGTCATGGAAGAAGCCCAAGTGCCCATCAACCCACAAATGGATTAATAAATTGTATATGTACACCATAGAATATTATATAGCCTTAAAGAAAGATAGAGACTTTGCCTCTTTCATGTTTACATGGATGTAGCTGGAACATATTCTTCTTAGCAAAGTATCTCAAGAATGGAGGAAAAACTATCCAATATACTCAGCCCTACTATGAAACTCATTTATAGCTTTCATATGAAACCTATAACTCAATTATAGCCCAAGAATATGGGGAGGGGGGAGGATGAGTGGAGGGAGGGTAATTGCTGGGACTACACCTACGGTGCATCTTACAAGGGTACGTGTGAAATTTACTAAAATTTACTAAATGTAGAATATAAATGTCTTAACAAAATAACTAAGAACGTGAAGGCTATGTTAACCAGTTTGATGAAAATATTTCAAATTGTATATAAAATCATCACATTGTACCCCATGGTTGCATTAATGTACACAGCTATGATTTAATAAAAAAAAAAAAAAAAAAAAGCTTCCCAAACATTTTAAAATACTGCCACATCTGCCAATACCTCATGGGCAGCTTGGAGGGGCAGGCCATCAGGTCCGATGACTCCTCCAAAGATAGGGACATACTTTGACTGAGCTGAAGACTTCCCTCTGGGTATGTGCCCCAAGCAATGCAGGGGGAGGAAGTGGGGTTCCCTGGGGGAGGCTGGGTCACCACAGGACCAAGCACAGGGGCAGAGCAGAGACGGCCTTCAGGGCCTGATAGAATCAGGTGTACCCACCCAAATAGACCTGCCCCGCCTGGGTGGCACTGACCCACCCAAGCAGGGTCAGGTTCATGCCCCCCCCAAGAAAGGACCAAATTCATGTCCCTCCCAGGAGGGGTCAGACTCTTGTCCCTCCCGGGAAATAAGAATGCTGCCAATTGCTGCCCTCCCTGACCCCAAAGGGGGGGTCCCCATCCGCCATAACCCACATGTGGAATTCCTTTCCTGAGTTCACCCCACCTGTATCCAGATGGAATAAAAGCCACATTGACCATACACACTGGCCCTCCGTTTTCCTTTCATCTCGTGCCTCAGAATAATAATTCATCTTTGGGTTCATAACCTCTCACAGCCCAAATGCCTGAATTCCTGAATGTGGTCCCTTTCTTAAAAGGTATAAAAAAAATGGGACAGTTTAAACTGCCACCTTGAAAACACAGAACTGGGGCTGCCGGGCATCCATAACCCTAAATTTGGGTCAGATTCTTCTCAAATGTCACCATTCTACTTCCACATCGTCCCCCTCTCCTGTTCCCCTCTTTCCCTTCCTCTTCTCAGCACTCCCCATCACCCCCCATTCAGCTGTTCAAAGGCAGCTTTAAACAGGCTGGTCAGACTTCTAGAGGCCACAGAAAGTGCCTCTGGGCTGCAGAGAGAAGGAAAGTTGGACATCAGTTCTTTCCAGCCTCTTAAAAGAGAAAGCTTACAGGATGCAAAGCTTTCCAGCTGGAAGAAACCTGTCTGCACCATGGTCAGAAACTCCACAGCAGCCTCCCCAGGAGGCTGCAACCTCAACCCCAGGCTGCTCACCGGATGTCCTGTCAAGAGACCCTGCACTGGAGACCAGTTCAGTACTCTGATGTCACACAAGGCAGTGTCAGATGGAGCCAATTATCAGCTGCAAGGAAGTACAGCCAGAAAGTCAGCTGATCAGGGAGGGAGAGTGCTGGCAGATGCAGGCCCTGAGGAAGACCTCATCCTTTATGCACCCACAAGACTCCCGTATTTCCTACACAGCTCAGCCTCCTGGGGAATAAAGCTGTGAGAACACACATGTCCTCAGGATGAGAGGGAAGGGGCCCTGAGGTCACCTGAGCCAGTGTCTGACCAGACACAGGCCAGCCCTTACCCCAGATAGAGCCTCATGCCAGGCCCACTGCGGGCCCAGGCACCCCTGCCCAGTGCACTTTAATTACATGGTGGGGCGCTAAAATGCACGTCTGGCCCAGAAATCACTGTTTCCCACAAAGCGGGTTGTCTGAGGAAGTTACCTGTCTCGCCCAGCCCAGGTAGAAGGAGGGTGGCCAGATGGCACAGCCAGACAGGGTCTGGGTGCCGTCCAAGTCTTGTCTGCTTCCTCCCCCTTCCCACCCCCATATCCCCGCTGCTGAGTGCTCGTGTCCTCCGCCCAGTCTCAGTCCACTACCCCCAATCCTGGATTGTAGGACTTGTCTTGGCCAGCAGGAACTGACATAACAAAATACTATAGACTGGGAGATTCAGCAACAGAAATTTATTTTTCACCATTCTGGAGGCCAGAAGTCCAAGGTCGGACTATCAGCCCAGTCAGCTCTGGTGAGGGCTCTCTTTCTGGCTTGGAGACGTCACCTTTTTACTGCATCCTCCCAGTGTGGAGAGCGTACCCTCTGGTCTCATCTTATAAGGATGCTGATCGCATCTGGGGTCCTCACTCTCATGACGTCGTCTAAATTAAATTACTTCCCAAAGACCCCCCCCTCCAAAAATTGTCACATTGGGGATTAGAGTTTCAACACATTAACTTGGAGGAGACATTTCATTCAGTCTGTAACAAGCCACTTTGGCTGTGGTTCTTTCTTCCCAAACACACACATCTCCATCCTGAACCCATCTCTGAGTGCCAGACTTCTGTTTATTCTACCTGCTGGATGCCGAGACTCAGATGGGACAAGGGCAGAGCCAGCCCAGGTGCAGGGCCGTCTCCACAGCCTGGTCACGTCTCTCCTGCCCCTTGCCATGCTGGTGATTCTGCCGCAGGTCTTACCTGGTTTACTTCCCACCAGTCCCGACTGAGAGGTCCTAGCAGCCTGTCATTGCCTGGTACATTCACAACTTCTGTGTTGCCACTGGGATGGATCCTCACAGCTGCCTCTGGGATGAGGTCACAAGAGAGCAGGGCTAACCCCGGTGTCCCTCAGGCACTTAGCTCGGGGAACCTGGCTTCCTCTGCTACAAAAGAGGTTGTCCACCCTGTGCCTGGCTGGGCTATCATGTGGTTGAGTGAGATAGAGTGTGCAGGGTCTGGCCCCTGGCAGCCTGCTTAGCTGCTCCCTGTGGGACCCACAGGAGTTCTGGGAAAACCCCAAACTAATTGTGCACCCCCTTTCAGACAGACTCTCCTTATATGGCTGGTCTTCCAGGCCCTGAGACAGGGCAGAGGCAAACATGGTGCATTCTTCAGCCTGAGCCAAGCCCTAGGGACCCCCATCAAGTCTCGCTCCTTCATCAAGTCTGTTTCCACTATCGGCCGGGGTTGAGGGTGCCAACAACAGCAAGGCTCAGGCTAGTCGCTTTCCTTCTCTGAGCCTCTGACTCGTCATCAGTAAAATACTGATTTAAAGCGCTCTGACCGGAGTTGCTGGGTGTTCTCAGGAGAAAATGCCAAGAGACACCCTGCACAGTGATGGGAATTTTGGTTTCCTCTCAGCTGTCTTGGAGGGCAAGAGACTAACCGGAGAGCAAACAGCAGCCCGGGGAGAGAATGAGCCTCATTCAGGGTCTGGGCTTGGTACCCAGACAGGCAGGCAGGAGGCCTTTCCAGAAGCAGCTGGAGCCAGGCCTCTGGGCCCTGCTAAGGAGGGGAGGACTGTGGTTTCTGCTTTGCTAAGTCTGCAAAGGCCAAGGAGCAATTTAGTTCAGCGCCTTTCCCGTGGCTGAGCCTGGCTGAGAGCATCGGGGAGCCTCTCTTTGCCAGGCCGCACCCTTGGCAGTGTGGGAGCCAGGGGAACAGGATGTACTCCTGTGGGCTGCAGTGTCTGCCTTTTGACAGTAATGAATTGGGGTGCATCTGAGTCCCCGTGCCCCTTAGAAAGTCCTCTCCTACACAGTGAAGGACTGGCCCAGCTACTCCCTCAGACCATTCCAGATCTGTTTCAGACTTATTAAAATTGTAAGAGCACATGACCGGATATTCAGACACACACACTCATTAAGACACCCCCTTGTGTGTGCAGGCACCCTCCCCCATACAAACACGTGCACTCTCAAAAACATACACATATACATGCATGACAATTCATTTTTTGAAAAAACTGAACTGAATTCAAATTTGGGGGGGCCATTAACATTTTGGAAAAATAATTTCCTTCTCTTTTTTGGGATTAAGGCCAGCTTATACTGTTCCCAGAGAACCAAGACAGAGTTACGTGGAGGCTCTTTTATTTCCCCCTTTTTGATTTATCACTTTCCTTAAAAAGAAAAGGAAGCTGGATTAATTTATTCTCAACAGTGAAAAATGCTACCTCCTTTTCCCCAAAGTAGCTGAAATGATTTTGTTTAAAATCTGGAGGAGGCAAATTTACCAGTCTTGATAGAAAAATTAAGGGTGTAGCTTCCTGCTTCTAGACATAGCCCTATAAATCTCCCCTGAGAACAAGCAATGGCGCTCCCCAAAGTGTCCTCAGGGACATCCCTGGGGACACTGAGCCTGACCCTTCCAGGTTCATTCAAGGTCTTGCTAGAGAGACATATAGACTCCCAGAAGACTGACAGAACACATTAAAATGGAAGGTTGGGCCGGACGCAGCACCTCATGCCTATAACCCTAGCACTCTGGAAGGCCAGAGCAGGATTACTTCAGGTCAAGAGTTTGAGATCAGCCTGAGCAAGAGTGAGACCCTGTCTCTACAAAACAAACAAACAAACAGAAAAAGTAGCTGGGCATGGTGGAACACACCTATAGTCTCAGCACCTAGGAGGACTGAGGCAAAAAGACCACTGGAACCCAGAAGTTTGAGGTTGCACTGAGCTGTAATAATGCCACCGCACTCTAGCGGGGGTAATAGAGCAGGGCCTTGTCTCAAAAAAGAAAGGAAGGTCAGTCAGGACCAGAAGGAAGAGCTAAAGGGCAAGCAGGACCACCGGCTTCACTGTCCCACAAAGGGAAAAGAGTGAGAGACCTCTCAGAGGTGAGAGCCCACTTCAGGCTGAAGTGTTGAGGAAACAGCTGAGAGAGGAGGTAGAATGTTGGCAGACCTGGAAGCCGTGCCTATCTAGACCAGGAAAGAGAAGTGCGGGAGGCATTCCAGGGAAGGAGGCCAGCACAAGCGAAGGCAAGGAGGCTGGAACTTGCTTGAAAGTCCTGGATCAGGGTCCAGGGATTGGACCAAGTGGGCCACAAAGGAAAGCTTCATAGGAACGATGGAAGAAGAGTGGTTAAATTTTACCCAGAAGGCAATGGGGTAGGAGGAGCGGCATTACAGATATTTGAGTAGGAAAGAGCTATAGTCAACTATTAGTATTTTAAGAGCAATAACTCGTAAGGAGTTGGCAGGGTGACTGGAAGGGGACAAACCCTTTAACCACGTTCACACACAAATCATGCTCGGGAATCTTTCTCTCAAGGTTCTGGGTAGGCTCAACACCGTTAGGTTACAGCTCGTGGCTGCCCACGCCTGGTGAGGGAGATTAGCAAACCCTCAAATCACGCTCCTCTTTAATAGCTTTGGATGACAGCATTTCTTATATGCCTATTCACAACTTGCATTGAATGGAGTCTGGAGATACAAGACTTGTTGTTTTTGGTTTTTTTTCCATTTAATATTTTCAGCCAGAGGCTGGACCCTCAAAACTATCATCCTTATGTTTTTTATTCTAACTCATTTGTGTCAACCTCCCCTACTGAATGGTGAGCTCTTCAACTTGCAGAAATGATGCTATTCATCTCTGTCCCCTAATTCCTAGCACAGAGCCCGGGCGTATAGGAGAACTCAGCAGATGATGAGTTTGTAGAATCCGGTGATAATATCTTCATTACCACACTGTTTGCTCTAGTTGAGGCATCATCAATGATTTATTGTGCTTTAGAGTGGTTAATCTATGAAAGTTGATATTCTTTATTTACCTTAAAAATAAACTCAGACCGTCAGGCTTCTAATCTAGAAAGTTTGTTTTAAAGAAAGAGTTAGTTCTGGGCTTAAAAAAAAAAAAATAAAAAATCTGCATTAGCTTTGTAGCAGAGAAATTCTTTTAAGGAGGTAGGAACCTAGGGCCCATTCATTGAACTGGCTCCCTGCCTCCAGCCCGCTGCCTGACACCAACAACATAAGCATTCCTGTCCTTCCTGCTGGGGACGCCACCTCCTCAGGCATTGCAACTGTGTACAGAAGCCAGTGGGTGAATCTGCAACTCCCCAGCTAACCTTGCAAAACAGCCCTGTTGTAGCTGGAATTCCCCCAGAAAGCAACCTCTGTGAGGAAAACTAGTGTTCAGGAAGATTCCTAAGGGGCACCTTCGGGAAAGCAGATGGGCAGAGGGAGGGCTTGGGAGCCACACAATCACAACAGGCCTTTGCTGAGCCCCCAGGGAACTCCGAAACTGGGCCAGCCTTTCACAGTTGTCCCCAGGTAGGGCAAGGGCCAGGACTTTCTCCCTTCTCCACTAACCAGTCATTGGACATGGGCTACCCCCAAGAAGGGGCATAGCCTTGGGCAAGGGAGCTGTCCTCAGAGAGACCATTAGCAACTGGGAAACGACTCTTTCCCTCCTGAGTGAGGGCCTTGGCACCTTGCAGCATCCACCTTGACCTTGGGTGATCTGTTCAGGTACCAGTGCGTTTAGGGTACCCAGATGCTCAGAGCCTGGAAAGAGGGACCAAGTAGACTGACTAGGGCACTTATTTGCATCCAAAGCTTAGCTCTGCCGCTTTCATGCTGTGTCAGCTTAGATTAATCAAACTTCCTGAGTGTCAGCTTCTTCATTTGTAAAATGGCAATACTAATATCCATCTTACAGGATTTTTTTACCAGGTTCAAAGAAGTATAAAAAATGTCTGGCACAGCATAATCTTTTGTAAATGGTGCTAATAACGGGTGACCATAGTAATTGTTGCTATCTTAGCAGCGGCAGAGGCAAGATGATCCCCTGGTATTGATACCAGATGCTCTTAGGTGGGAGCTACGCCAAAGTCTAGGTCAAAAGCCATCAGGTACATAGGCTGCTTGGCTCCAAGGAGGCTGAGAGAGTCTTAAATCTCAGACCAATATCCTGCTGGGATCAAGGGCACTGCTGTAGAGACATCATCAGGAACAAAGGACAATACTGGGAGAGGGATTTCAGCTGTCCCTGCTAACAGAACACATGTCAGCCTCGATGTGCCAGGCACCAAGAGGGCAGGGCTGTGGGTGGGGCCATGGTGGGTGGGGTAGCCTCCCTGCAGGCTAAGGGCCTCACTGCTGGCTTGTCCAAGGCATGCAACCACATGACAGATGAGTGGTGTTAGATTTAACTGTCTCCTCTTTCAGCCAGCATGTAGAAAGCCACCTAACCAGGATGATTTCTGATCATATGGGAAGTTCAGAGTGTAATACATATACCACAGTCCAGGCCACCATGAATGGAGCTATGAAAGAACACTCCCCTTGGGGGGCTGGCATATCTTACAGTGCCAAGCTGACTTGTTCTTACCGCCCTCCTGGACAGGAGTTCCCATGTGGTAACACACAGGAACCCTAAAAGCCTGGATTCCCGAGTTGGAATCCAGTCTTCACCCTTCATCAGCTATAGGACCCTGGACAAGGGTCAGTGTCGTTTGTTCAGCAGATATCATCAAGAATACACCTGTGGTTGAATAAGTTGCATTTCTTAATCATTGTAGAGGATGTTAGAAGGAATCTATGACAGGATTTGTGTTTGGTTGGGTGCCAGGAGGGGTAAAGGAAACAGGAGTTTGCTTTTGATTGGAGACTATTAAGAAGGCAGGAGCAGGCCAGGTACAGTGGCTCACACCTGTAATCCAGGCACTCTGGGAGGCTGAGGATCACCTAAGCTCAAGAGTTCAAGATCAGCCTGAGCAAGAGTGAGACCCATCTTTACTAAAAATAGAAAAATGGCTGAGTGTGCGGGCAGGCGCCTGTAGTCCCAGCTACTGTGGAGGTTGAGGCAGGACAGTCATTTGCACCAAGGATTTGGAGGTTGCTTCGAGCTAGGCTTGATGCCTTGGAACTCTAACCTGAGAAACAGAGTGAAAAAAAAAAAAAGACAGAAAGCATGGGCAGTTCTACCTTGGAGTGTCTCAACAAATCTTATCTGTAAAGAAGGAAGACAACGAGGATAAAGGTATAGAAGAAAAAGAAGTATCAGTCACTCATTTTGGCCAAGAGGGTGTATTTGGTTTATCGTGAGTGGTGCAGTGACCTCAATTTTCTCTCTGCAGAGTCTCCTCTTCTTATAACCTCAGGGTAGAGTCATCTGGGGGGCATATGTCCTGGAGAAACGGAACACCTCGCTGTAAATGGAAGACCAGATTCCCAATGTCACAGCTGCTCTTTTCTTCCCCACAGGGTACTGAGTTCCTCCGTGAATAAATCTCTTTATCAGTAAGATGAGGGTAAGAATATCTACCTCACGGTAAGGGGCGGCTTTGAAAAATACATAAGATAATGTGAAATGCAGAGCAGGACACATATCTTGTCTGATAATAGTAAACTTCATCATGAGTGAGATCTCCAGAATAAAGCCCACCCAGGCTGAGTTCCCCAAATTATACCCCTCCCTCCCTGGTAATTACAGCATGTTCAGGGCCTGCATCTGGCTTATAGCAGCATTTCCATGAAGACTAGATTGAGTGCCACCCTCATTTAGTGGAACAAAAGGAAAATTACATACTTTGATGGCGCAGCTTACCCAGCTTGGGGCATCAGGCATGGAATCCTAAAACAGCTCTTGCTCAGCTGGGTGGATATGGGAATACATTCAGCCTTGACATACACGGCTGTAAAGTGGGAATAACAAAATTCCTTACCCTTCATACCCTCAAAGACCGGTGTAAAACCAAAGTGCCATATTCACATGTGAACACTTAAACAGTTCTAAAAGAATTATAATATAAAAATGTTTCCTATATAATGATTTTTGTTCATCAACAAATAGATTTGATGCCAAATGAAATGCACATTATAACTAAAGTCTTCTATGGTAATGTAACTAATGCTCTTCCATAACGTTTACTAATGGTGGTTAATTCCAGGACCCTGCAGTTTTAGAAGTCACCAAAAAAAAGTCTAGGATGCTTCGGCTCTGCTTACCACAGCAGAGAAGCTGACTCAATTTGATCGATCCATTCAACAAAGATTTATGGAATATATACTTGGCGCCAGCCTGTTCTAGGAGCTTAGGATAAAAGTTGGGAAATAAATCCATCAGAAAGGCCTGGAAACCAAATGTCCAGGCTGCAGAGTGACTGAAATTGCTCTGCCTCTGGCCTTGGCCATCGGGGGCCCATATGAGGCCAGTAGACACCAGGATATGCCCAGGGCCCGAAGCACTTCATCCACACAGAAGACAAGCCTCTGCTCCTGTCCTTAGGAAGCAGCCAGGAAGATCAAGCCTGGACAGCAGCCTTAGGCTGAAAGCGGACAGAACAGTAACTACTAAGAAGGGCCGTGTTGGGGTGGACCTGTCTGAGGAAAAGGCTGAGTTCTGGGCCTCTTTTCCTCTTCACACAGACCCAGGGCTGACGAGAGCTCATTCTCAGATGCAGGATTCTCTTACAGCAAGCCTCTGCTCCCCCCTTCAGTGTGAGTCCTCCTTCTTCCCTACTCAGGGAACTCTGGAGTCAAGTGCTCTGACCCTGGGGTGTTCCACCTTCTTCCATTTCCTTCTCAGGTTAAACAATCATCCTTAATGGTCTATTTCCCCAAATCGGGATTATTTCTTGTAGCTCTAGGCCAATATTTTTGACCTGGGGGGATATGGTGGGGGAGATGAGCAAGATAATTCCAGTTGGGCTTGGGCTTTGGGATGCTAAACTTGGTCCTTTCCTCGGTCTCTCACCCAGAAATCAGGGCAGTCTCTTTAAACTTTCAGCTTATCAAATGGATAATGACCAGCTCAAACATACACACACACACATACACACATCACATACACATGTAAACAACGCTCACATCCCCCAAGCGCAAACAGTTCCCAGAGTTATGGCTGAGGACTGAAGGCAGAGCAGATAGCGTTTTTTGCAAGGGCACAGCTGCCCAGCTCCCAGTCCACTGCAGAGCAGGCTAACTCCCCTCCTGTTTTAAAACTGTGCCCTTATCGGTGCATAAGAAATAGGACATTACAGAGTCATTCACCCACCCTAATGCTCACCACTTAATCCCCCAAAGACCTGGCAGGAGCTTCCATTATTCCCCTTATAGTTTTTGGGTCAGGTCACATTCTTGAGATCTTTTATATGCTTGTCCAAATAACCCCTGGGGGCTTTGTTCATCCGGTTAGGCAGGCAATGAAAGAATCATTTTCCCCAAGATCATCCTGCTGAATGTAAATGTTGCTGAGTGGGTGGAAGGGAAGGACCATGTGGCTGGGTGAGCTCATTAAGGAACAGTTCAGGCAAATACTGCCCAGTCTTCCCAAGTCAGCTGCAGGGCTTCGGGGTCACACTCTGCCCTGAGAGCTCCCCCAGCTGCAATGTGACCAGCCCTGCCTGGGCCTCAGTCTCTTCTCCAGACAAAAGACATCATACGGCCAGTTAGTGGTAGAACTTGTCTTGACACAGGAGCTGGGACTCCTGCTCTAGCCCACAGATCTCCACTCTGGCGACTCCTCACCCGCCCATGAGCTTCTGAGGCCAGCATCCCCGTAAGGGTGCATGCCCAGAACTCAGCACCGAGTGAACCAGGGGCCCTGAACCCTCAAGCTCAAGGGCCCCCATCCCAAGATCAAGGTCAACAGGCATCCTGTTGGTTTATACATTGTAGCTGTTTTCAGGACACCTTAAAAATTCATGTCCCAAGCTAGAATTCACATTGAGACCAAGAGGATTCAAAGAAGAAGAAATTAGAGCCCAGCCCTGGGGTGGCTCAACAAGGCCCTCAGTGAGGAGACCTGCACGTGGTCTTTCCAAGGCAAGAGGTAGAAAGCCCAAGTCCCAGACATTTTACAGCTTCAGTGCCCTGTTATTGAGAAGCCCCTGAGGACACAGGACAGCAGCCCCCATGTGGCTCTGCTTTGGTCCGTCTGTAGCTAGAGTTCGGGGGTTAGAATTTTCCAGTTCTGGAGCTCTCTCTTGCAAGAATGCCACATCTGGCAGGATGGCCAAGTACTGACCCGAGCAGAGCTGGCCTGAAGCCTAGCAAACATGAGACACAAACTTTCATAGGGCAGCAGTGGACGGAGAGCAGACTGAGGCTGCAGACTGCAGAGCTGCTCCTCCCCCACCCCCAGCACCGGGGAGCAAGTGACCTTTCCCTGCAAGAAGACAGCCCTATCTGAAGCTGAAAATGATGCCCTTACGAGGGAGCACATGTCCTGTCCCTGGAAAGTTGGAAGCAGGGTCGGCAGCCTCTTGGCAGAAGGACTCTGTAAAGGACTCATCCATGGGAAGCTGTGCTCAGTTGATGTGACGTCTCTCTTCCTCCAAAAGGCCTTGGTTCTCAGTCCGTGGATGGGCAGAATTACTTACAGAGAGAGAAAGGGTCCTGCCTTCCCAGCAGCATCAAAGCCTCATGCCCCTGCAGGGCATTCCTGAGCAGCTTTTATCCTTTTATCTTTGGCTTTGAAGGGAGAACAATATCCCATGCTTAAACCAAAACATCTTGTGGTGGCCTTTGAAGGCACCCCTCATCCTTCCCACCACCCCGCAGGCTCCCAGGGGTACCCTGGGCTGGGGCAGCAGGGGCCTGCCTAACACCCAGCTCGGGCGGCAGGGGTCACAGCCCTTTGTCAGAGGGAGCAATTGGCATTTGGGACAGTCAGATTTGACTCCCAGTCACTTAGATCCTTCCGTAATTGCTGTGACACAGTGGGATTCTATGAAGGATGACAAGAGGCCTCACCACCTTGACACCTTTCCCAGGAGCAGTGGCATTTCAGATGAAGTCATTTCTAAGAGAAACTCCTTCCATTTTTCAGTCTCTGAATGAACTAAAAGTTTAAATAGTTTAAAGAATCCACCAGTGATCTGGATTAGCTAGTTAAACTGCTCTGGGTCTCAATTTTCTCAACTGACAAATAAGGATCTTATAATGCAGAACTGACATTCTATGCTCCTAACACTGGCTCTGTGTGCACACCTGGTTTTACCTACATGAGCATCTGATCCTTTGCTTAGATGCCTCCATCAGCCAGGAAGACAGTGTGTTAGGTCCAGTGAGGCAGAGCATCAATTCTGGCTTGAAATGAAGCAGAAAAAGATACCCCTACCTAATGGTGCACTGGGACTACTAACTCCTCTGGACTTTAAAAGTTGGACCAGAGCTCTCAAAGCAAGGTTCCTAACTGGAGGTGTTGAAGCTAAGACTAAACAATCTCTCATAATGGATTAGTAGAGGCTTCTTGTCTGGGACACAAACACACACACACACACACACACACACGAATGCACGCACACTCCTAAAGCAAATTACCTTTGAGGGTGCAGGGTATATCTGATTCTACTTGGAATTCCTAGTTCTGAGCATAGGGTCTGGTGTAAGGTAAGTTGTTCAATGAAGAGGTGGTGATGAATGAACAATAAAATGAAGAACAAAAATTCATACGACCTATTGAGGTGATATGGACCAAGTCCTGAAAACATGCCATGCCATATTAAGAACTTAATATTGAAGAGAGATCAGGAGCCTAGGAGGAAGGTGCCCTGTTTTTTTTTTTTTTTGTTGTTGTTGTTGTTTGTTTGTTTTTATTGTTTATAGTATCAGGGTCTTACTGTGTTGCTCAAGCTCAAACATCTGGGCTCAAGCAATCCTTCCACATTGACCCCAAGTAGCTGGTATTCCCATGATCTGAGTTCTTAATTCTGTTCCATGTGAGCTGTGTGACCCGGGGCAGCCACCCAGCCTCTATGGGCTTCAATTTTCTATCTTCAAATTAGGGAGCTGGACTGGATGTCCTTGGGTGTCCTTCTCACTTCTGGCAGTGTACAAACATTAAAGTTCATAGTATCTTACTATGAAAAACCAATTCTTATAATGACATAGACTTTGACATAGTAAAGATGTACCTTCCCAATCTTCGTTTCGCTCATTAACTTGAATGCTAACTTTTAATTTTCCAAGAAGTAGTAGCAAAGGAGAACTACTCTGGATCCCTTTTAAAATCTGATATTTACTTGTCCTATTGGTAACTGACCCCAGCCAGAAGCATTCAGGGAAGAACAACGTAGGGGCACATCAGTATGAATACTTATTCGGCATCCCAAAGTCAGAAGCAGACTTTCAAAGATATTTTGAATCCCACTGGCTCCATCCTGGGCTCCCTTCCAAAGCAGCAATAAACAGGGACTGACCAGAGCTGGGCAGCCTGGCTGTGACTCTTTGTGTCCCCTTGCCAACACCCCACCATGCTCTGTTGTGTTCCAGGATCGATTGTGACTCTGCCATTGGGCAGCCCATCCTGCGAGGCCTAAAACAGGTATGGATCACTGGGATACCTCCCGTGAGACTTCGGGACCACATAGACATGAATATTCAGTAATCTTCCTAGGAGAAATGAACAGGGCTTTGGGTACTTCAGGAGGACCCCAGTCCACCCAGAGAGAAGGGAAAATCACCCCCACCCAGAGAAGATGCTCTACTGTCAGTAAACTCATTCTTAGGTAGAAGAATCCTCAGATTTAGCCCAAAAGAGCTAGAAAGTGATCAGTATCAGCTAAGCGTACTTGGGTGGGTGGGGGCACACACTTAATGTCCCCCAGTCAGGACAGAAAAATGCTCCAAGTTCCGTGAAAGAGCATGGTGAAGGTTTCCAGTGAGAACCGTGCTCATGAGGTCACTGTTTACAAAATGTGCCATAAGCGTTACTCACAGGTAGGGAGACAGCACTCTCCCTGCCAATGACAGCAGCACAGCTGAGACAAGAGGTCACTGGCACTAGCAGCAGCTGCTTACCACTCCCTAAGGTCACTTCAGGCCAGGTGGCACCACCAACAGAAACAACTGCAGATTGGGGCCAGACAGAAAAGGGAGTCGTACCACACACCCTGCACAGCCACCTCGGAGCCCCTGTGAACTGCCCAAAGCCTGCACAGCCAGTTAGTTTGTGAGCAGGGTTGTCCAGAGCCAAAGATTCTTCCTTACTTCCTTATGTAACTCACTGACCCAGTGCAAAAATGGAAATGCAGTGCTCTTTGTTCAAAAAATTATTAAGAATTTCAAAATAGCAATAGTATCGCATTAAACCAAGTTCTGGGCCCCTCTGACCTGTGCCTGTGAAGTTATCTGGTCTGGGTAACTCCTTTCCACTTGAGTTCACCTGAATGGCATGAGGACAAGCTAATCGTACACATAATGCCCATTCTGCTTTTTTTGTTGCTGGTTTTTTTGGACAGAATCTCACTTTGTCACCCTCAGTAGAGTGCTGTGGAGTCATAGCTCACAGCAACTCAAACTCTTGGGCTCAAATGATTCTCCTGCCTCAGCCTCCCAGGTAGCTGGGACTATAGGCACCCACCTGAATACCCAGCTATTTTAGAGATGGGGTTTCGCTTTTACTCAGGCTGGTCTCGAACCTGTGAGGTCAGGCAATCCACCTGCCTTGGCCTCCCAAAGTGCTGGGATTACAGGAGTGAGCCACTGCACCTGGCCTTCCATTCGGCTTTAAAAAACAAATTACAACAGCTAGAATGTTTCTATTCCACAAATATGTATTGAGTACCCTCCTCATGCCAGGCACCATTCACGCTACTTGGGATACAGTAGTGAATATAGGCTGTACCACATGGTGCCTAATTTCTACCAACAAAAGAAACGTTTTGCTTCGTTTCCTTCCCCAAACCTCTATAAGATGGCTTGCAGGCCTGCAGACTCCAACTTAGCTTCTTCATGAGTCAACCTGTATCCCCAGAGAGTCATACAGTTTAGTGCTAAATTGTTCTTTGAATTTTTTCCCACATGTTATCTTTGCCTTCACGGCAGGCCCTGAGATGTTTCTCTTATAGGAAATGTCCTCAGTTAGTCCATCATTCAACACATGTCTACTTGGCACTTATGCCAGGCCCAGGTCTAGATGCTGGGGATACAAATAATTGCAAGACACATACCCCACACTCTAGGAGGTCACACTTAAATGGGAGAAATACGGTTAATGTCTATGCTGAAGAGGGAAGGGAATGGTAATAAAGGAAGGAACATTGTATTCTGAGCAAAAGAAGGAGATAGAGGAGGTCACGAAAGGCAGATGACATCTGAGCCTTCCTTTGAGTCTTGGTGGGGACAAAGCTGAGGCCCATCTCTTAGAGGGGGGCCTCTCTAAGGACCGTCCACTAGCCAGCTCCAAGTTTCCTGCCTCCCCCCACAGACGGGCCTGTTCTCGCCCAGCACCTGGGAGGACCCTCAGCAGAGAGCCCTGCCCATCTGACAACGTGAATTCCCTCCTCAGCATCTTACACTGGGGTCATCCAGCTGTGGGATGAACATGCTCAAGGACAGGAAGCTCATGACCTTTGACCCATGACCGTTCCCAGTGTTCTGATTGGTATAATGCTCTTCCCTCATTTGAACCAAAAACCTATCTCTTGAACTTCCCCTGTTAGTTCTATCCTAAAGGCCCTTGTCGACTTGACTTATTCATTCACTGGAGGGTTCGCTACTTGTCTTCCCAAGGCCCAGTCAGCATTCAGGGTGCTCAGAGTGCTTTTGGAATACAATGGATAAGCTTGAATCAAGGTTCCAGAGGGCACACAGGACACAAAGCCATACCAGTCTTAAGAAGCAAAAGGAAGACTTCCTGCAGGAAGTGGTGCTTGCCCCAAGATCTGAAGTAGCAACAGCCTACCTACGTCCCAAAGGTCCAGAGAAGCAGCTGCCACCTATGAGAAATGGAGCTACTGTTGCCCTTTAAACACCACATTTATTCCCAAGGAGGAATTCTAATTATGTCAGTTCTGGCCCCTGTTGTATTAACTGATGCCCCAGATGTTGCAGAGAGCTCCCCTGGATGGTGAGTGTAGCTGGGTGCTATGCTGTCCCCCAGCACCTGCTCGCTTAGTAAGTGTACCACCTACATGCATGGAATTGACCGGGCAGGCTTGAGTGATTTCTTTCTAGCCAGCTTTGCTATGAAAGGCTGGTGAAGCCAGGGAAGGGAAAGACACGGGGAGAGACAAGGTAGGCAGAAGATCTGCATTTTAGGAAGCAGGTGAGGGAGGGTGCACCTTCACATCTTCCTCCTCCCACCAGCTCTGGGCCCAGAGCAGCAGAAGCCCAGGAGGATAAGCTAGACCAAGATGGGCTTTATCTCCTAAAGTTACAGAAACTATGTTTAACAAGAGGCAGTAGGCCTCTGTAAGAGCAACCCCTGACTCCTGCTTGGAGGAGAGCTTTCAGCCACTCTTGGCCCTGATCTTGGAGCCAATTCTGCTGCTCCCACTGCAAACCTGCCTACTCACTATGCATAGAGAGCCCTGGAACCCTGCAGCAGCCGCACACTCCCAGGCAGGCCACAGGGCTCATGACAGGTAGCAGGAATCAGACTAACTACCGGCTCCACATGGCAGCTGGATCAAATCCTGTATATAGATCTGGAGCCTGTCTGCCTTTGAGAGGAGGCCAAAAAAGGTCTTTTCTTCAAGGCCTGACCCTCTTTCCAGTGGTCTCAGGCTCTCCTTTTCCTAGGATCTGCAGGCTAGTCAGTGCCCTCCAGGAAGCAAGTCCAGGTCCAGCTCAGGCCCTTCTCCTCAAACTCAAATAGCAATTTAACTTCTGGCTTACTGACAAAGGAGCAGTCTGACAAATCTTACTATGATTTTGACAGGATGAGTCAGACTCGAGCTCAGGGATTCATTCCAGATGCCTGTTTCCAGCCCAAGCTCTAAAATCAGACTTGCTGCTTCCAAACAAGGTGAGCCAAGTGACCGACTAACCTCACCTTCCCCTGCTGACCGCCAGGACACTACCTTCCCAGACCTGGAGATCACCTGGCCACAGATCCCAAAGTTTGGCCCAGACGCCACAGAACTTGGGATTGGGATAGCTAAGTCAATTCAGGCATCCATTTCTGAGTCAGTTGGGAGAAAAACCTACCAAAGTGAGATGGGAACAATCAAGTCTTCATTTAGGAATTGGCCCTCCCCAAAACACTACCCAGATGCTGTCAAGGTCAAGCATTACCAGGAACTCAAGTTCAAGGTCAGCTTTCTATAAAATGTGGGAGGGTGAACAAAGAGGGATTTACCTTGAATGAGAATTTCCACACTATAGCTCCTGCCCTTTGCTTCTACCCCTGACAATGTGAGTTTTTTGTTCTTTTTTAACAAGAAAGTAAAAAAACAAAATTGGAGCCAACCTTGAACAAAGACCTCTCCCCCAGTCTAATCCTGTAGTCTAATTAAGCTTGGCTTCTACCTCTGTACCAGGATAACCAGTTTGCCCAGACTTAAAGCAATTACCAGCTCACTTGCGGTGGGTTCAGTAAACTCCTGCAGATGTAGAGCTCTGGGCTCTAACTCAGCAAGGTGCTGTGGTCAGATGATCTAGTCTCCTAACTTCTTTGTTTTCCCATTCCACAGGGGAATCTGACGGTTTTGCTGAGCTGCACAAGAGGCAGGGACTTGCTTTCTCAGGTTACAAATGCAGCAACTGACTCTTGGGCCTAATAAGCATGGGTCTTGCACACACGGGACTAATGGTGAGATCTTTTTAACACACATTTCTTCATCACTTCGGGGTGGTCAGCATTGTCCCTGGCATTCACTTCATCTGAACAAGTTACAAAGTCCTTCCATCTGTGGCTATGTCAGCAAAGTGAGACTGGGCAGGTTCTCTGTGACTTTACACCCCGGCCAGCCTGCTCCTCATATGAGTTATTGGGTATGCAAACTAATATAGTGCCAGTCCAGCTAAGGAGAACTCACAGGGCACCTTGCTCCTAGGAAGAAAGGATACGGGTCCTCAGACCCCAGCAGCTTTCCCCTGGGTGCTCTGTTTCTACCAACACCTTTCCTGGGAGCTAAATAGTGGATACGTCTTCCCTGGGTAAACTCACCTGCCAAATTCATCCTATGCAATTATCAGAATCTCTAGTTTATCAAAGGCCATTTGAACTCAATTTATTATTCTTAACTTAGTACTTGCTAGACACCTTCCAAGTGCCAGCCCCTGAGATAGACGCTGAGGTTGCAAAAATAAGTATAATATGATGCCCTGAGAAGCTTACAGTTCAACAAATCCTCAGTATACAAGAGAGTTGTTATTATCAAATGTTCATGTAGTCAACAAAATTTATTCTACTTCCACTTTGTTCTTACGGTACTATGATGAATCCTCTTGAGGGAAGGTAATCCAGATTTATTGGGGACCTATAATGAGCTGGGCAGTGGGCCAAGTACTGGGCTTGATCATGTTTAATCCTCAAAATTATTTATCAAATAAAAAACGTGAGCCAATTTAGGGTAAAAGTAACTGACCCAAGAACCTTCAGTGACAGACAGAGCTGGGGTTTTTGCCTCTGAACCTTGATTTCCCACTGACAACACGATCCGTCCTGAAGCAGCATCAAGGGGAGGAAAACACCCTACCTGCTCTACTCCTAGCCCTCTTTTGTGAGGTCCCCAGAAAATTCCATGAACTTTGGTCTCTTTTGTCATCTTGCTGAGGATGAGAAGTTCGCAGGTGCCCAGAGTGGCTCAGAGAAGCCAGATGCTGGAGTTTCCAGGTCTCCTCCACAACTACTCAGGGTGCTGTAGGCACTCTGAATCCTCTTTGTTTATAGTGAGATTGCTTGTCAATGGGTCACCACCTTATAGAAAGGGATCAGATCATATCATCCCGCTAGAAAACTCTTGGTTTTCTAAGCCTGATTAGCTCTTTTTTCCATTGAAGTGTTTAAACATTCATTGCATTTCATCTTTATTTGTTCTTCCAGATTTGGCAGGTAACCAACTATACAATCTGTCACTTCTACCATTATTCATAAAGTTAAAACTTTGAACAATTCTCCCTCAACATAGCTAAAACCACCTCAGAGAATCCAAGCTGGCTAACTTATGTTGGTGTTATCTTATGCATTTAGTCCGGATCTCCATTTGGCCTATAATTCTAGACAATTCTAGACATCCTCAGAGAAAATTTGTAGTCACAGATTGCTCAACCTAACCGAAGGAGGATGAGTGGATCTCCCGTTTATAGAGTTGGCCTGGTTGTGCGACCAATATCAGAGTTTCCCATATTTGGCCATTACTGAAGAGTGTATATTTTACAAGTGATTTTTTTTAGCATTCATATAAATACTATTTTTTATACTGTCAGAGTCTCATTTAAAACTTTTCTTCCATTAAATGGCAAATGCATTCTTGCATTCCTTTTAGGTGCCTCCAGAAGGCTTGAATTGTTTATCCAAAGATCAAACAAGCTCTGGAATTAAATGGACTTGATCATTAACAAAGTGATGAGAAACTTGCTTCTCATAACATTTGTTTCTTCCCTTTTCAGGCTTAAAGGGAGAAGAGAAATAACTGCAAATGACAGCCAGAGGGTAGAGATCACACAGAGTCATAAAAGCCCTCGGCCTGCTTCCTTAGGCCTTGGAATTGCTCTTTCAAATGATGATTTCAAGAATGAAATACATCAAGTGATCATACGAAGCTTCCAATCCAGAATCCAAAACTGCCCAGCTCCTCTGACACTCAAAGCTCAGCCCACAGTGACAGTGGCTGAACATATCCCCCACCTAGAGGGTGGCCCCTCAGCGCTAAAAATGCCCTCCTGCTACCTGCTCCTCCCAAGACCAGCAGGAGTATTTCCCCAGGGACCTTGTTGGGTAGAGCACATTGTGCAATTTTGCCAGAGATGCGGTATACAGAAGTCTTTTCTCCATTGGTGCCCATGCCCAAAGTTTGACCACAAAGGAGAAATTTCTTAACTTCCCTAGACTCGGAGATCTCCATGGAGTCTAGACATTTTTTTTTCTCTTCTGCAGTCTTTGGCCGGGTCAGATTTGAACCCACCACCTCCAGTATATGAGGCCCGCGCTCTACTCCTTGAGCCACAGGTGCCACCCGAGCCTAGACGTTCTTTAGACGTTCTTCCCTCTCTTTGTTCACAGTAGCTGTTTGAAACCAGCATTGCTTCCTCAGGTCTCTTAGAAGACCTAAATTTCTATCATTTCTTTAATTAACTCATTCATTCAACTACTATTTGTGGTCCTGTTATATGTCAGACACTATCCTGGGCAGTAGAGACACAGCAGGAAAGGAACAGAATTCCTGACTCATGGGATTCCAGCCTTACTCTTATCATGGAGCTTTTGATCAAGCAGTCTCTTTTCACTCTGCATACTCTTCCCAGATCTCTTCCTCCCTTCTCCAAGGCTCAGGTACCTCCTTTATGCTGATGGCTCTCTCCTTCCTCAGCTGCCCCAGAAATCCATCCAACTGTGCTAGACAGTGTCACATAGACATCCTGACTTGTGGTTGGAAATGAGGAGAATAATCTTCTTGGAAAGAGGGGAGTCAAACAACACAGCCAAGACTCTTCCTGGGCATTCTGCTCCCAGCTGAGACCACCATGGTAGAAACCCTTCCCACCAGCCTACTCCTGGATAATGTTCTTCCCTTGGATGGGGCACAATGGCTCATGCCTACATCCTTGCACTCTGGGAACTGAGGCAGGTGGATCACCAGAGTTCAGGAATTTGAGACCAGATGTCAGCATGTCAAGACTGAGCAAGAGCAAGACCCTATCTCTAAAAAGCTGAGCATAGTGGCAGGTGCCTGTAGTCCCAGCTACTTGGAAGGCTGATGCAAGAGGATCACTTGAACCCAAGAGTTTGAGGTTGCTGTGAGCTATGACACCAGAGAACTTTACTTAAGGTGATAAAGTGATACTCTGTCTCAAAATACACACACACACACACACACACACATATTCTTCCCTTAAATCTACTGTAGTGCTAAATAATATTTGGGAAAACTTTATTGAAGTTTCCAAGAGAATTGAAGAGAATTAATCGTCCACCAGGCATAACTTAGAGTTGGTTACTGGATGTGGTTTCTCCTATAGCCCACTAGCCTGGACAGCCTCCACTGGATCTCTCTGCCCACCCCATCCAGAGGGTGGCCACTGTATCTCTCTCGGCCACCCTCCTAGAGCAGAAGTCCTCCTGCCCTCCCCATCTTTCAGCACCCCTTGATACCCTCAACACATTTAGAGTGCACTCTCAGAGAGAGGAATGAACTCCTTTCCTTGCCTTCTGAGGTCCATTTTCTAACCAGGATGGTTGATGTGATAAAGTCCCCTCCCTTTTTTCCTGAGGGGAGGGGTGGGAGGGAGAAGGAAGGGTGAAGGTGCACACATCTGCTTCTATTCAACTTGAGAAGTTGGCAATCCCTCTATTCCCACCATAGAGCTGATTCTCTCAGATGCCAGCATGTCAAGCCTAGGGCAGGGGTTGGGTTGGGAGCCCCTGGTATAGGAATGACCATGTGGACCATGAGGGTGGGCTTTCTGCATGACCTAAACAGGTCCCAGAGGTCTAACCTTGTAAAGAAAGCACTTAGACTATGGGGTGGGAGGAATGGAGGGAGGTTTAGATGAATGCAGTCATTTGCAAAGATACCTTGCATGCAATATCAAAACCCAAATTTAATACGTCCTTCTGGTGCCCTCCCACCAAATCTGCTCATCTTTTGCTTATTCTCACCATAAAGAATGGTATTTGCACCCTCAAAATCACCCAGGCCAGAATGTTGGGGGTCATCATGATGCCTCCACCTCCTAAGTGTCTTTCCATTCTGCCACCTCTTCCCCATGTCCACACTGTGACTTGGAACCTCTCATCTCCACCAGGGCCAGGGCAAAGTCTCCTTAACTGGTCTCCCTGCCTTTAGTTTTCCCTCTTCCAATCCATCCCCCACACTGTAGACAGTGTAATCTTTCTCAAATCATAATTTCATCATATACGTGAGATCATTGTCCTGGAGCCAGATGACCTGTACTCAAATCTGTATGAGCTTTGTGAGTGTGAGCAAGTGCTTAACATCTCTGTGACTCAGTTTCCTCTTTCACCTGCCTCAGAGTTTGCTACAGAGATTTGTGGTCAGCTGCTTCTAAAATGGTCCTATCTGGGCACAGTGGCTCACACCTATAATCCTAGCACTTTGGGAGGCTGAGGTAGGAGGATCACTGGAGGGCAGGAGTTCAAGATCAGTCTGGGAAACATAGCAAGACCCCATTTGTATAAAAAAAATTTTAAAAATTACTCAGGCATGGTAGCATATGCCTGTAGTCTCAGACATTTGGGAGGTTGAGGCAGGAGAATCTCTTGAGCCTAGGAGTTTGAAGTTGCGCTGAGCTATGATCAGGGTACTGCACTCTAGCCTGGCAATAGTACAAGATCTTGTCTCTAAAATATGAAATAAAATAGCTCCCAATGATCCTCTTCTGGTATTCACGTCCTTGTATAATCCTCTTCCATTGAATATGGGCTGGACCCAGTTATTTGTTTCTAATAAATAAAATACAGCAAAGTAATGGGCTGTCACTTCCAAGATTGGGTTATAAAAGATCTTGCTCACACTCTCTCTCTTTTTCTATTGCTCACGCTGAGGAAGCAAACCACCCTGTGGAGAGGTCCACATGGCAAGGAACTGAGGGCAGCCTCCACTGTGAAGAACTGAATCCTGCCAGCAGCCACATGAGTGAGCTGGGGAACAGATTCTTCACCAGCTAAGGCTTAAGATAAATGCAACCCCAGGCAGCACCTTGATTAGAGCTTTCTGAGAGACCCATAGGCAAAGGACCCAGCTAAGCTGTACCTGAATTTCTGACTCACAGAAACTCCGAGGTAAGACATTTTGTTCTAAGCTACCAAGTGTTGGAATAATTTGTTATGCAGCAATGGATAACTAATACAAGGATTTAATAAAAATAACACAGATAAAAGGCTTAGAACGGTGCCTGATGCATAGTCAATAAATGTTAGTTATCATCAACATCATCATTATTACATGTTTAAACACATACGAGGCTGAAATCTACCAGGGGAGGGGTGATGCCTGACTCTTTACATACTGTATCCCAGGCTCCTAACAGGGTGAAAGACCCAGAGTCTTTTAGACAACAATAAATATTTGCTGGCTCAGCACCCGTAGCTCAGTGGTTAGGATGCCAGCCACATATACCGAGGCTGGTGGGTTCGAACCCAGCCTGGGCCTGCTAAACAACAATGACAACTACAAAAAAAAAAAAGAAATAGCTGGGCATTGTGGCCGGCATCTATAGTCCCAGCTACTTGGGAGGCGGAGGTAAGAGAATCACTTAAGCCCAAGAGTTTGAGGTTGCTGTGAGCTGTAAGAACGACATAGTGAGTCTGTCTCAAAATAAATAAATAAATATTTGTTGACTAAAAGAATGAACAGGTACCAGGATTCGATGAAAGCATTAAAAAACTAAATAAAATAATGAACAGGAGGAAGGGACCTGGGATCCTTTACACTTTTTAGCTCCCAGGTCAGAAAAGGGGATGTGAGAGTGGGAGAACAGTCTGAATGCCCAGAGTCTCCCTCCAGCCACAAGATGGACCAAATAAAGGGTTGAGGACCCCAGGAGATGGGCTGCAAGGCTCCTTTGTGGCCTCACGGTCTCCTGCAGGCCAGGGTGTAAGTTTCCCAGGGTATATATGATCACAAAGCTAAGCCTTGTGCCACATCCCTGGGAGGCACAGAGGAAACAATGACACCTTCAACACCCAACTTCTCCCTGGCCGGCTAGATAGGTGCGCCCTGTGTTGTGGACAGGCAGGGAAAGGGAGAGGCTGTGTTTTACTTGGCTGGGTAATACCATTTTTCTTGACTGAAGAAATACATATATGCTAGATGGACTAAAAGCAGAAAGTAGTTCTCATCTAAGACAGCTTTATCCCCCAGAGGCCAAGCCCCACACTAACGAAATGGAGCTGTACATATCATCAGTGTCCTAATGGCCCAATTACTCCACCCCACACCCCATGGTTTTTTCCACCTAGACATAACTTATGCCTGCTTTAAGACTCAGCTCAAATGTCTCCTCTGTGACACCTGCCCCAACTTTCCTGGCAAACTGGAGCACCTCTGTCCTGGGCTTCTGTTGTGCCCTGGTCTAACCTCATCTCAGCATGTTGTACATAGTCTGGGTCTTGGTGAATGCATTCCTGCAACTGCCTGGCCCACTAGGCTATGAACGAGCTCCCGGAGGGCAAGGACTATTTCTCACTGTTTTCTATCCTTCTCATGGAGCTCACAAAGTAGGTGCCAATGTGTGTGCTGCTGCAATCTGAATTCAGGAATGGCAGAACTAAATATCTGGAAGGGCATTAAAACTATTTTTATGTAAGAATGTGAAGACAAGAAGATAGGAGTTATGTCCGGTTTATCCTAAAAGGAAAGGTCTCTGGAAACTCTGTACTCCCTGGGGTATGGAATCAAAACTGCAGGGCACAGTACTGTAAGTCCATAGAATTTGATCTATTTCCAGAGAAAACCACCTCCCTCTGCACACTGAGGACACTCCCTCATTCCAAGACAGTAGTTCTCAAAGTATGGTCCCCAAACCAGCAGCATCAATGTCACTTAGGGCCTCTTAAGAAGTTCAAATTCTTGAACCCCAGCCCACTACTGGGTCAGAAACTCTAGGATTGGTCCCTGTAATCTGTGTTTTAACCCACCCACCATGTGATTCTGCTGCACATGTGAGTTTGCAAACCACAGTTCACAGTTTGGGTTTTACAGAAACACATGTTAAAAAGACCTTAGAACTACAATCCAGACTGATTTAAGATTAATATTAAAGGAGAACCAAAGACAATGCCCCTTGCTATAAAATGCCCAAGATCAATGAAACGTCTACTATTTTCCACAAAATAGTTCAACAGGCAATTAAATGAACTCAGCACATTTATTTTAAATGTGCAAAATGAATTTTCATATTCTACGAGTAACACCAGATGTTTTACCTCTTTTTCCTAATTGATTTTCCAGCCTACAGCAATTTCTCTTTATATGTTCCAGTTGGATCCCACTGCAGCAAGAAGAGTGTGTTCCGGCAGGATTGTTAAATGCCATGCATTTTAAAACAAGCATAACTCAGGCCGCCATGTGTCATCTGAGTGTTTGTCTCCCCCAAATATAAGAAACAGACAGCTTTAGGTACTAGGCAGATTTGAGCAGGCAGGAAACCTTGAAAAGGGCCTTTCAGAGGGTTGGGTCTCCAGGCTCTTGGCTGGTTGCACAGCTGACTCCTGGGCATTCAGCCCAAGTCTGAGCTCTTCTCCCACAGAGATCTTGCACACCCTGGTACCAAGGATTTGCTAGCTGTAAAACCCGCAAATAAACTTTGCTTTTCAATGGGAAGTTTTGTCTTTAAAATTAAAAGGAAAAAGTAGGCTGTGAGTAGCCTAGGGACCCAGAAAGGAGCTAGGCAGTTGCTCAAAGAAGCCACCCTCTACCCCTGTTAATCAATGTGCCTGTCTGGGCAGAGCAGGAGGCCCAGTTACCCCAGTGTTTAAGTGGGCGAAAGGTCACTACCAACCAGGTTTTCTTCACTTAACAAAAGCTCTTAGGAATCTGGGGGAAGACAGGGAAACGGAAGCCTCGGCTTTGAAGCAGAAAACTTCAAAGATATCTTCTCTGTCTTTGCCCTGGGTGTAGGGAGAAGGGGGAACTCAGTACTAGAAACCCAGAAAATGCTCATTCAAAAAACAAAAAGCACCCTTCGTAGGTAGTCGGGAGAGGTTGGCACTATCAGCTACCTTCTGCTGAGAGCTGACACGTTTCAGGCATCATGCCTGCAGATAGATTCAACTGTGGTGTCCAAGTATAAATCAGCCTGTCGAGTTTTAAGGACCACTTTGCAGCAAGGCAAAGTGTCTTCAATTAGAGCTCATCATGATTGAATCCCCAAATGTGGCCGCTCCGCCCCAAACATCCAGTTGACAATTCGGCCCTTCTCCATACTTAGAATAAAACATTCTAGGTTCCTGGGCAGATGAAAATTGGATAATAAAAGAAAATCAGCACCTTGTCTGAACTCTTTCCCCACTGCACTCAGCAGTTCCAGTCCCAAAGACAACAACCTAAGTCTCCTGGATATTGTGTTCTTGCTGTTCTAAAGAAAACCCAGTAACCAACCTTTCTGAAGTAAAGCTTGGCTTCAATGATTAGCAAAAAAAGATGTTATCTAAGTTTGAAATGCACAAATGACAACTTTTCAAGTTTCAAAGAATGAGCAAAGCCCCAGGATAGACTTAGACTCAAGTGTTTTTAAGGCATACAGATGAAATAAAACCAGCATTAAATAGGACTGAATACACATTAGGTCAAAGACTTTTGCATTGGTGTCTGGGTTAACCCACTCATCTCCTCTGGGAAGAATACAGAACCATCTGCTCTCCTTGGACACCCAACAACCCCCCCCCCCCCATGCTCCAAAGAGATCACACCCTCGTGAGGTAAAAGGAATTGGGAATGAGCACTCCACCAAATCTTCCCTTGTCCCAAACTCACAAAGATATTTTTATACACTATTAAGCCACAAGAGCCATTTTATAAATGTCATCATCATAGTCTTTTAATATTTTACATAAAAAACTGTATACACAGCTTATAGAACTTTTATGTAAACATCATAAGCTCACCACTCTGTCATTTGTCAGTTTATTTAAAAAATAAAAAACAAGACAACAATTTAGTAGAAGTACCACTGGGAAGGGGAGGGGAAGAAAGAAAATAAGGAGGGGCAGGTTTATTCTCTGTACAGAGATGCAGAGAAAATTTCACACAGCTTTAGAGACTGCCTTGTGAAAAAAAAAAGTTTTAAATAGGCCCCAATACTTGTTACTGCTCTTTACGAAAACAGTGTGCATAATCTGCACAAATAAAATCGCAAAACAATGTTAGCCGCCTTTTTCAAGAAAACAAAGCAAAAATTAGTGGGTTTTTTTTTCCCCTCTCCTTGTTTTTTAAAAGTCATCAACATTGTTTAAAAAACATCAGAAGTAGATGAGGTTACAGCGCGTACAAGTGTGGTCAGAATGCTACTGTCTTATGCAAATGACAAGTGCATTAAGTGTCAAACAATGAAACAATTGTGCAAAGAATTTTTCCCAAAAAAACCAAGTTTTAGCCTTTAAATAAATCAAATAACATCAGTTTCTTGGACCAAACAATTTCACTTGTAGGACAGGCACAAAGTTCGCTATGGCAAAAACAAGCCCGCAGTGTACCCTTCCTCCTTCCACTAGTGGCTGTGAGGATGGCTGGTGAAGGATTGGGGAGTGGACGGGGGCTGGCCTGAGGAGACGCAGTGTCCGGAAGCTATGTCCTCTCAGCCCCAAGTCAGTTGCAAATGTCTTCCCCGGGGTTCTGAAAGATGTCCAAGTCCTGTTCATGCTTGGATGGGCGCCTGACCCAACCAGGGCCAGAGCTGTTTCGGCGTCCTGGTCACTCTGTCCACCACCACCATTAAATAACACCATCTTACCTCCGAAAATAAAATTGTATCTGTATTTATATAGCATCCCCCCATCCTCCCAGCCCTCCCCTCCGCAGTTTCCAGGGTCTATGTTACAGACAAGAGAGAGCAGGCGCTGGCTGGTTACGGCGAACATCTGATGGGGCGCGGCCACACCCCGGCGCCAATCTCGCCCCCAGGACCAGAGGTGGGGGTGGGGTGAAAATGGGGCGAGGGTAGTCTAACAGACACACAGCCACACACTCTGAGGCCTAGCTCTTCAGAAAGCATGCTCAGGGGACCCTTGGCACTCAGCGGGTCGCCCGGGCCTGTGCAACACAGCTGGACGCACACAGACACTGGGAAGGGGGGCGCCCGGTGCCCACGCCGATTCTCGGAGCGAACCAAAGCCGCCAGCAGACAGATGCCAGGCAGTCTGGTAGGGTCCTCAGGGGGTGCGGGTCTCCCCTTCTCCGGGCTTGAGGGGGATGGGCCCAGGAGGGGGAGTCGCGCCAGCAGGGTCAGGCGGGGCGGCGCGGCCCTCATAGCACCTTGCAGCAGTTGATGCAGCCGTTCTGGGAGCCGTAGCGCTTCTGCAGCGCGGCGCGCGTGGCGGTCTCGAAGACCTCGCGCACGCCCTCCTTGGTCTTGGCGGAGCACTCGAGGTAGTCGTAGGCTTGGATGCGCACGGCCATGGCGCGGCCGTCATCCGTGCGCACGGGTTCCTGCTTCATGCGGGCCAGCTCCGTGCGGACATGCTCGTCGCTGCGAAGGTCTTTCTTGTTGGCCACCAGGATGATGGGCACATTGGGACAGAAGTGCTTCACCTCGGGCACCCACTTCTCGGGGATGTTCTCAAGCGAGTCCGGGCTGTCCACCGAGAAGCACATGAGGATGACGTCGGTGTCTGGGTAGGAAAGCGGCCGCAGGCGGTCGTAGTCCTCCTGGCCCGCCGTGTCCCACAGCGCCAGCTCCACCTGCTTGCCGTCCACCTCGATGTCAGCCACATAGTTCTCGAAGACAGTGGGCACGTACACTTCGGGGAACTCGTCCTTACTGAACACGATCAGCAGGCACGTCTTGCCACACGCGCCGTCGCCCACCACCACCAGCTTCTTGCGGATGGCCGCCATGAGCGGGCCGGGCCCGGGCAGCAGGAGGGGGCCCGCGAAAGCCTCGCTGCCGTCCGGCTCGCCGCTCACTGCTCACCTCGGGCTGCGCGCTGGGGGCGAATGTCGCTAGCTGCACCCAAGTCCCGCGGTGGCGCGATCTCTCGGTGCGCTCCGGCTGCCGCGGCGGGGGCGGTGGGGGCGCCGGCGCATAGGGCGCTCCGTGCCTCTCTCCGCGCTGCTTCCGGGCGGTGACCGGTCTGCTCAACCCAGGCCGGGAGTCGGTGGCTTTGTGCGCAACGGTAGGACGGACTATTGACTCGGCCTAAATCCCTGTCGGATCTCGCTAGGCCTAGCTAAGCAGACAGTAGATCGAACGACAACAGCCAGACTGCGGTGGCAGACGAGGGCTGCGGCCCTAGCGCCAGCTATTTAAAGAGTCCGGCCACTTTCTTAATATAGCCGCCCAATGGGAAGCGAGCCGGCTGAGCTCATCGCTGCGGAGCTCGGCTCTGATTGGTCGCCCACTGCAGCCTACGGGCGGGGCCGGGCCAGTTTGATTGACGGCCCAGGCCGCGGGGCTGGGATAGGCAGTGGCAGAGGAGTCTGCGCCTGGGCTGGCGCTGGGGGCTCTGGCGGCGCCAGGGTCTCCGCCTTCGCCGCAGCTTCTGCGCGCGTAACCAGAGAGCTGGCTGTCTGGAGCTCGCAGGGTGTGGGTGAGCGGCTCCGAGACCGGCGGTACTCAATGGGGCGTTGGCTACTCCCTCGGGTTCAGACTTGCAGCTCTCAGCAAACTCTCGGCGGGTGGTCGGACCTGGGAGGAAGGGGTGACTTAATGTGCGTTTGTTTTTAAATAGCCGCAAACATACACACTTTTGTTTCCAAGCAAAACGGTTTTTTTTCCTTTCTTTTGGCGGTGGCCCCTTCTGTGGTCTAATACCTCCACCCTAGTACTCGCTCTACGTCAGCCTAGGTTCGGCCCCCCGAGGCGACAGGGCCTGAGCCTTTCGGCTTTTCAGAGTACTTCAGCTCTTCACCCTTCCGGGGGCCCCATCTTGGTGTCTCCAGGTGAAGATTAAGTGAAGGAACGCTGAGCTTTAGGACAATGAAAAGGGAAGTCGAGCTTAGTCCACTTGGAGGAAGTCACCAGGCAAGGAAAGGCAGCTTGGGCCCTGCTTTGCATGATTAATTCTGATCCTGGTCTTGAAACCAGAGACTATAGGCTCCAACCACCCCAAACCTAGGAGCAGATGAAAAGGCTTAAGGCCTCCAAAGGGGGGGCGCTTACAGGTGGGGACTCAGTAAGTTAGTGTCTGATAGGGGGCTAGATCCTAACTGATCCTGCAGGAAGTGACACTACCTCTGATCTAGAAGAACCTGTGTCTAGGATAGACATAGGATCGTGAACAGAAGATGGGAGCAGAGAGAGTCGGAGAGGACCTTCCCGGATAGAGGAACAGCATGAACCCAAGCCCAAAGATGAAAAAGCACAGGGTGAATTCTAGGAACAGAGAATAGCTTAGTGAAATGCACTTGATGGAGCTGAAACTCCGTTTGGGGCCTACTACCAACTGGACAGGTTGCGCTTGGGCTGTATCCATTTACTGTAGCAGGAATAGGATGCGTGTTGGGTTTTCCGCAAAGGAGAGACGCACCACACCGCACTGAGGCTATTGCTTCATGTCTGTCTGAGTCTCTGGACTAGGAGTTATTGGAAGACCAGGATTTTATCTTATCTCAGCATCTTGAAAACCCAGCACAAGGCCTGGCCCTTGACAAGTCAAATGACTGGACAATTAACCCAGAAGTGTTCAGTTGGAACTTTCTGGGGATTTCTTACCTCAACTCCAGACTCTGCTTAAACAATCATCCAACCAAATCTATGGAACCACTGTGGCAGAGCCCGGAGCCTGGGTGTTTGCACATATAATTCATGTGTTAAGATCTAGGTCTCCGTAAATGAAACGGTGGTGCTGCTGACCCTAGAGTCCCTCCTATGGGGAACATCCCCCATGGAAATGACCAGAAACATTGCGCTTCCCTCACACTGAACTAGCTCCACTAAAATGCTCAGCTTTTTTGTTGGTTTGTTTATTTTTCAGATTTAAAGAACACATCTGTCAGGAAGTAAATGGTTTTTCCAAGGGCTCCAATCTGGAACCTTTTTTTTTTTTTTTAGTTAGCCTAGTCTGAAAAATCTTATCTACACCAATTTTTCTTCTTTTAGTCAAAACTTTGTTGAGCTGTATTGTTAACACTGCTTTTGGTCTTAATATAGCTTGGGGATCTTGGCTATGTCCTTAAACTTCAAATATTAAGAAAATATAAAACAATTAAAGCTTTATACCATGTGTTTTTTAAAAAAACTTAAATACAAAGAATCAGGAAGAGAGATTAAGTTCACTCATTTCCTGATTTCCCAACATATTACATGAGGTGTTCCAAGCTCAAATCTCATTATCACAATAATTTCTGAAAAAATACAATTGATAAATATACCAAAGTAATCAAATAGGAAAAAATCTGTGTTCCATAGGAACTAGTGTTATTTTGCTGTTGTTTTCTTTTTGGCCAGGATTCTTGATCAAGTTCTCCAGAGAGAACTTGGCTGCTTCCAAGACTGTCCCATTCACAGGATAAACTTTTCCAATCGAGGAGCTATGCCCTAAAATTCTCTCCCCTCTCACTCACCCTTCATTATGCACTTCCACTGAAGGACAAGAATAAAATCTGACTGTTCTATAAGAACAAGTCATTTTAATTCATTAATTTTATTAGAATGTAGATTCATTGTATGACATAATAAAGCCACAGTAGTGAGAGAGAGAAAATTATCTTTCAGACAAAAAAGACGCTATTAAACAGTCTCAATCTTCAACCTAATTAATTTGGTAGGTTTTGTTTTGTTTGTATATTTTGCCCAGTATGTATCTTCTGTAAATCATTCCCTACACCTCAAAGACCAGGCAAGAGATTGGAATTTTCATTAGATTTTAGCGCCACCTTGTGGAAATTATGAACAATCTATATTCAGTCAAAAAGCATGAACATGCATTTTATGAATATTTTTAAATTTTTTCACACAATGTAAAAACTCTAAAGATGTTTTGCAAGTAAATTCTTTAGAAATTCTTCACATATATATTTATACATACATACAACTTTTTCACATACACTTTAAAAAAATAAATTCCTTCCTAATTAAATAGTAACTTCTAAAAGAGAGTAGGAGAAAGAGTCCTTGGAACCTCACTAACTTATAAAGCAATAGACTTTATTTTTCCCTAATTGCAATGTACAGAAATGTAAAATAACTTTAGCCACAAAATCATTCCATTTTTTCCCCAGTTAAGAAAGCCATTGTTGGATACTCTGGTATAATTGTAAGTAATAATTCATGGACCAGTAAGCATTTACTGGGAACAGACAATGCCATAGACATTCCTGAAAGCCATTTGATTTTTAAATTTTTTCTAATTTAAGGAGTAGTTTTAAGTCTCTGGGAAAATTGTCAATCTTCCATCTCTATGCAATGAACTTTAAAAATGGAAAGGTTCTAAAACTAGCCGTGCTATTTCGCAGGGAAGAACTAAGGCAGTCCCATCTGGGCCATTTGGAGCCCATTCAGCCCTGAGTTACTTAGCTGGGGAACCCCCAAGCTACTTCAACAGCAGGTGAAATAATCCTTTTCTAGGAACAAGAAGGCTGGGTTCATAAAGAACCACCACAGTTAGACTGTTACACTTAAGAAGGTGAGCATTGAACTTTGATCAGACACCCCATCTGTCTAGCCCAGGGCCAGGTCAAGGGGAATGAGTAGTGGACAGTGAGCCACTCCTAATCTCCCTAAAACTGCACTGTTACTATACTAGCCACTAACAACTTGTGGCTATTCAGTTATTTGAAATGTCACTAGTGCTACTGAGAAGCTGGGTTCAACATTATTCAATTTTTAAATACATTTAAAAACTGATATTTAATTCAATTTGGGGGAAAAGTTTAGATATATCTGAAGCAACTTAGGTATATGAATCTCCTTTTTCATCCAGAAATTTTATGAACTGTAAATACAGATTATTTTTGATGAAAATGTATCCAAACTGAGATGTGCTATTATTATAAAAAAAAAAACTAGAATTTGAAGAATTCGATTGAAAAACAGTTTTATTTTCATATTTTTATATAAATTACATGTTGAAGTGGTAGTACTTTGGATACAGAGGATATATGTAGATCACTATGAAAGTTTTGAGAAACCCTATATTGTGGTCCATTATTTCACTTCCAAGAAACACAGCTGGCAGCAACATTTCTGATTCACCTGTGTAAGTTTCAACTTGCTTGGATTATCAGTGTTGCTGGAGTGATTTCTTTATTTCTATCCACTCATATTTTACATTTCTTGATTTTTGTGTATCTCAAAACTTTTGTAATGACCCTCATATATTGTTCAAATTAATTTCAGCTTTTTACTTCTTTTTCAAGAGATGGAGTCTTGCTCTATTGACCTGACTGGAGTACAGTGACAAGATAATAGCTCACTGCAACCTTGAACTTCTGAGCTCAAGCAATCTTCGTACTTTAGCTTCCTGAGTAGCTGGGACTATAGGAACGTGCCACGATGCCTGGTTAATTTTTAAATTTCTTGTAGGGATGGGATCTTGCTCTGTTGCTTAGGCTGATCTTGAACTCCTGGGCTCAAGCAATCATCCCAGCTTCAGTCTCTCAAAGTGCTGGGATTGCAGGTGTGAGTCACCACACATAGACTCTTTTCACAATATTTATTTTATATATATATATATTTTTTTGAGACAGCATCTCACTTTATCTCCCTCTGTAGAGTGCAATAGCTTCATATCTCATAGCAATCTCAAACTCTTGGGCTCAAGTGATTCTCTTTCCTCCGCCTCCCAAGTAACTGGGACTACAGGTGCCCACCACAACACCCAGCTATTGTTTTTGTTGTTGTTGTCTGTTTAGAAGGCCCAGGCTGGATTCAAACACACCAGCCCTGGTGTATGTGGCCAGCACCCTAACCACTGAGCTACAGACACTGAGCTGTCTTTTTACAATTATTAATGTGACAACTATAAAAAGTTTTAAATTACACATCTGGTTCACATTATACTTCTATTGGACAGCACGGCTATAAAATGTTCAGAAGCTCATGGGCTTCTTCAGACACCATCCTCTCTGGGAGAGATACCACTGACTCTCCTAAACTCTGTTAAGTTTTCCCGCCAATAGAATTTCCTTTTATTTGTCCTGAACTTACCGCTGGATTTCAGAGGGTCTCAGACACTCATGTGAACACTGAGGTTTGAGGCAACTTGAAGCCACATTCACTCACTGCTTTCTAGACAGGCCACCCCCAGACTCTTTCATCTCTTTCCCTTACTTCAGCCCCCTCCCTGAAGTTCTCCAGCACTCATCCCCAACTCTAGACAGCATCTTCTTGAACAAGAGAGGCTGTTGGGCCTTTTTGCATGGTGATCTATTTTCCTTTCTTTAAAAGAGAATCAAAATCTAGTCCCTGTTCAATTTTGGTAGCAAGGTGATTGGTGTCTATTGTTTTCAGAAAATCTCCATGAATCTCAGTCCTTTTCATTCAATTCAGTAAACATGGAGTGTGATGGAGAGTAAAGAAGGGGAAGTGAAGGCACTAGTGGTGAGTGCAGACACCTATAGGCACATACACACACCCAGCACTGTGGTACAGTCTTTACCAATATGTAAATGAAGGACAGAGATGGCTTCCCATTGTGGGTAACATTTGAGCAGGCTTTGAATATCAAGTAGGATTCTTCCAAAAGAAATAGAAGCCTTTTGCATTAGTTGAAACATTTACTGTAAGATTTTGTGGAAAGAGGCCAACCAGAGCCATTTGATAGGGAGAAGTAACAACAGGCTGAAGAAGAAAAACTATCTTCCTCCTATGTGTGAGGTTTGCCTGATGACAGCCAAGTGTGAGGTGTGTCTCTTCTGAGAAATGGAGGGCAAAAAGGAAAGAGGAAGGTCACAAGAATTTGCCACTACATAAGTACTGTCACTACAAAACGCACCCCAGGAAATGCTTGCTGGATCTGTGATGGATGCTGAAATTGCACATATGTTTATCAGTTTAGCAAAAGCTACAGAAAGTGGTGAGGAGACGCAGTGAGTAGGAGGGGCAATGACTGTGCCAGAAATCTGGAGACCTGCTTTTTAGCCCTGGCATTTCCTAGCTTCACCGCCTTGAGCAAATCATCCTTTCTAGGTTTCAATTTCCCTGTTTGTAAGATGAGAGGTAGAACTCAGAGGCAGGCAACTCAGACATCTACAGGTGTCTGGCAGGCAACATAACTGTATGTAACACATTAAGGAACAGTAGTAATTGTGGAGAATTGGAGAACATACCATAACTCTGCTATAGAAGCTCAGAATCTAAGAATAAACCTCTCTGCTGCTCAAAAAACACTCAAGCAGAGCAGACTAGATTTAGCCAACAGAACTAGTTTGTGGCCCCTGAACTAGATAAATTCCATTTTGCATGAATCAAGGGGGAGCTCACCTGCTGAATTGAAAAAACAATTCAATTATAAGGCAAAAAAAAAAAACAAAACCTTTCTGTTTATTATTCAAAACCTTCTCTTATTTCAATTGCTTAAATTGAAGTTCAAAGGATGTAATATTCCGAAGAACAGCACCTAGATGAACATGGTCCTAAGAAGAATAAATTGTTCTCACATCAGAGAGAGGATTAGCATACACGGGGCAGGAAATTTTACCCTCTAAGGCCCATCCAGAGGGGAATGGAACATCAAGTTTTTTCTCTTCCCCTTTTTTAGTCTTGAAAGCAAATGATCTAATCAAAGTATATTTATACACAGATGATTCACTTCTTGTGTTCTCTTATGATGTCAGAATTTTGCAATAGGGAGTTTAATTCACAATGCATTTCCACACTCCAGTGTATTACCACTGAAGATGTGTCTGTGGCTATTTATAGCATGAGATTGGACCTATATTAGGAGTCGCTGCTCAGAATCAGGGAATCTGGGAGCAGAAGACACATTTGTGCTTCTGCTCGGGCTGCACTAGTTGGTGGAACAGGGCTCAGCAAAGGAAACTGTTCTTCCCTAAAGGCCCTCAGTGGGAAAGGAGAGAACTGAAAATCTCTCTTGTTGACAACTCTTCGATAAAACTGCAGACTGTGAAGTTGAGATCTCTGCTCAGCTTGATCAAAATGTATGTCTAAGAAAGAGGGTTATAAGATAGAAGACTCAATGAAATGCCTAGAAAGTTCACTTCATTCTTCATTCCACTAATGTTTTTCAGGTGCCTCTTGTATGCCAGGTACAGGACCTAATTGCCATGCTTTAAGGAACTCAGGGACTTTGCATAGTGGCCTCTCACAACTCTTAAACAAGTCTAAATGAGATAGGGTTAAGGCGTGACCTTGGCAAATATGAAGGAGGTGATAATAATTGTTGCTCACATTCAATCACTTCTTCTGCAAACATACTCTTGGCCAGGAATGGGACCCTGAGAGGAATTAGACACAGTCCCTGAGCTCCATTACATAAAGAGAAGTGACGATACAGTACAATACTCATAATAGTCGAACTATTTCCATCTAGTATGGTGAGTGCTGTGATGGATAAGCACAGGGGCAGGGCCTGAGAAGGTAAGACACGACTTGAACTATGTGGCATATTGTGTTCTGGTGGCCTCAATGAACTACACCCCCACCCCAGCATTCGTCTCCTTGTATACTCCCCTTTCCCGTGGTGATGCTAAGCTTGGCCATGTAACTTGCTTAGGCCAATGGGATATTGGCATTTATTGCATGAATCATACAAGCTGCAGCTCAATCAGACCTGCACACTGGGACTTGCCCTTTTGAATTGAATTGCTGCCTCTTGGAACCTAGCTGCCATGCTTTCAGGGAATACAATTAGCCACATGGACAAAGCTATGTTAAAAACGTAAGGGGCCTCTGACCAGTAGCCTCAGCTATTATCTGGTGGCCAACACCAACTGCCTGCTCTGTGGGTGGGGCCCTTGGAATCCTCCACCCTAAAAACTCTGCCAAGCCCATGGGCGGTAGCCCAAACTGATCCATAGAATTATGAGAAAAACTCAGTTGTTACTGTGTTACACCACTATGTTTTGGGATGGTGTGTTCCACAGCAACAGATAACCCAAACAAGCTGAGTCCTTGATTGGTGCATGAAAGTTAGCCAAGCCAAAAGAGAAGAAAAGGGCGTTCTAGATAGGGAGGCAGGAGACAGCACACCACGTTCAGGCACTAGCAGTTCAGCATAGTGGGAGTGTGGAGGCCAACATGGCAGTTACTACAACTAGGGAGCTGGCCAGACCCAGATTATCTGAAGGTGACTCAAGTGAGAGTCCCAAGACCACCCCTACTCTTGAAGATTTGCTAAAAGACTCATGGGACTCAGTATAGTGTTGTACTCACAGCTGTGATTCATTACAACAAAAGGACACAAAGCAAAACCAGCAAAGGGAAAGGCACATGGTCAAAGTCTGGGAAAACCAGCTACGGGGAAACTGTTCTGAGAGTCCTCAGTCAGAGCCCTCTCCCACCAGTGTCACACAGCGCATGCTAACGCCCCCAGCAATGAGTTGTGACAACACATAAAACTCTCCCAACCAAAGAAGCTTGTTAGAGACTCAGTGCCCAAGGAGTTTTATTGGGAACTTTGATGGTTAATTTCATATGTCAACTTTCAAATACCAGCCTAGATACTGCAGTGGAAGTGTTTTTTAGATGTGGTTAACATTTAAACAGCAGACTTTGAGTGAAGCAGATTAGATTACCCTCCATAAATGTGGGTGGGTCTTGTCCAATCAGTTAATAGCTTTAAAAGTAAAGTCTGAGATTTCCCTAAGAAGGGATTTTCCTCAAAACTACAACATAGAAACCTTGTCTGAGTTTCTAGCCTGCTGCCCTGCAGAGTTAGGGCTCAAGACTGCAATGTCAACTCTGAATTTTCCAGCCTACAGACTTCAAACTTGCTAGCTCCCACCATCAATTCTCTCTTTGTATTGGTGCTGTTCTCTGCAGAGCCCTAATTAATTCAGACCCAAATGCTAGACTTTCAGAAAGAAAGCAGGTGTTTAGCATAAACCATAATGTTTGTAGAAATAGTTTGAGCCAGCAAGCTGCACTTACCAGTTAGTGGTGGGTACTGTCCCAAAATCCAGGCAAGGGTCAACCTTGGAAGCAGGGCTTCCTAAAGATAGGCAGTGAGGCCTGCTATGTTAACTCTTTAGTATAGAGAGGGTAAGTAGTTTAAATTGAGGCAATGAAGGGTCAATGAATTTTTTTAATGTAAATAGGTCGTTCTATGGAAGGTTTTTGGGAGGAGGGTAACGTGTTATACTTTGTTCCACCAGGCCATGGTGGCAGCAGTGTGGGAATGGCTCAAAGAGGAGAGAAGTAATGAAGAAGGTTCCAGATTGGGAGACTTCTCTGGTCATCAGGCAGAGCAAGGGTGAGTGGGAGCGGATAGATTTGAGAAAACAACAGGACCCCTGGTAGGGACATCCCCACTTCCCAGCTGTCACCTCCTCTCTAAAATACTGCCAGTAGGACTAATGATGGTTCTAAAAACAGGAATAATCTCTAACAGCTTGAAGGCTTCTTTTTTGCTATCTGCTGTTAGGTTCTTGATGTGCAGTATCTCACCTAACCTCACCACAACCCTGAGCAAAGCCCTTTTGTGACAGGGACACAACGCATCGCTACTGTGGGCCTTCTGCTCTAGCCACTCCCTGCCCCCTTCCAGTTGGGTTCTGGGTATGCCTGTGGCCAAAGGCCCTTTGCAATGATCCTTAGTGAAGAGGAGACTTGAAAAGGACCTTAAGGCTAAATCGAATACGTTTTTAAAGGGCCTGAAGCTCCTCCCAGAAGAAAGCAACTGGTCCAGAAAGGCAGAGATGGAGTCCACAGAGACAGTAAGAGAGGAGAACCAGCCCAGCAGGGAGATGCAAAAAAGAGAGAAGAGTGGTCTGAGGGAGAGCCTGCCTCAACCCTGGGCTCTGGCGATTAGCTGGATAAAGAGGATGTTTAGGGAATTTTTACTGTGGGTTTTGCTGTGTAGCTCCCCTTTGCCACTTCTATGGGAAAGTTTTATAGTCATATTTACATTTCTTTCTTTCTTTTTTTTGAGACAGAGTTTCACTATGTCACCCTCGGTAGAGTGCAGAGGCGTCACAGCTCACAGCAACCTCAAACTCTTGGGCTTAAGCAATTCTCTTGCCTTAGACTCCCAAGTAGCTGGGACTACAGGTGCCCACCACGACGCCCAGCTATTTTTGTTGTTGTTATTGTTTTTGCAGTTGTCATTATTGTTTTAGCTGGCCCGGGCTGGATCAAACCCGCCAGCCTGGGTGTATATGGCCGGCACTCTACCCAGCTTTCTTTGAATTACACTATCCCCACAATTTCCAGATAAGGATGTGGCAATTATAGAGTTAAAATAACTTGCCTAGGTTCAGACAAATGTTGAAACCAATTTCCCACGAGCAGCCTGTCCTGGTGGGCAGCAACCTTGTACCAAGTGGTTGGTTCACAAGAGACTGAAGCTCTTGTATTGAAATTGCCATTCAAGACCAAGATCTCTGTTCACACAGAGATGTGACTTTAGTGCTCCTGGGCTGTGCATACCATTTGATCTACTCCCTTCTTTAGTTTACAAGTTGCCCCCTCATCCACCTTTCCCTCCTCAATGAACCTTTCACTCCCTTCCTGAAACAGGCCTGTGTATGGGCTGCTGTAACTAGGCACCATCTGTGTGAGCAGTTACTTCACCCAGTTTTGACCTTGTACCTTAAAGCCAGCGGCTGGGATGGCCTATGAGAGGCCATGGGCATTTCAGAGAGCAGCGAGTGCAGGAAGCCCTGCCCAAATCACTTTCTTCCTCTGGAATCACTTATTGACCCCAGGCTTGGAAAACAGCTCTCTCCTGGAGGCAACTCTCCTTCTCTCTGAAACCCCAACTTAAAAGCTCTATTGTCATCAGATAAAACTAAGCTCCTTGTGTTACTTTGCCCAGTGGTAAAAGGTATCCAGAAAGGCAAAGTTGAAGAGATTGTTTTGTTTTGATTCTTTCTTTTTTGTTGTTTTAGAGACAGGGTCTCAGTATATTGCCTAGGCTGAGCTCAAACTCCTAGACTTAAGCAATCCTCACACCTTGGCCTTTCAAGTAGATTGGACTACACGCATAGTCCTCATGCCTGGCTTTAAAGAGACTGGCCTATAGAACAGATACCTGGCCAGTAAAAAGAGGAAAAGGGAAACTTTCATATTTTTAATCCTATAAAGATTCAAGCATAAGAAAAATATAGAGAATAATATCTGCCACCCAGTTTTTCCAGTCTTTGAATTTGTCAGATTTATTTCAAATCTTTTAGGTACATATGAAACTCCTTTGCACCCTAATCCTATTTTCCCCTCCTTTGAGTATGTTGTTTAACATCCCTATGTGTATATTTAAACATTTACTACATATGTGCATATCCTAAGAATACCTGGTGGTGTTTTGCATGTTTTTAACTTTTACGTGAGCATTATCTACTTTATGTAATGTATGCAACTTGCTGTTTCCACTCAGTGATCTGTTATCTTGAGATCTAGCTGTGTTACTGCATGTAGCTCTCGTTCTTTTATTTTACTTGCATAATATTCCATTATGTGAACATTTATCCATTCTCCTATTGTTGGATATTTGGGTTATTTGTAAGTTTTTTCCTAATATAAACAGAGCTGCAGTGCTCAATGCTAAAATGAGAGAGGCTAATGTATTTACATCTGGAAGAGTTTCTAGTATATACACCTGTGCAGTGAAAAGAAGCTTTTCAGATTACAAAAGTCCTGTTTTGCTTTTCAAGTTGAGAAATTGCAGCCATGGGGGTATATATACACTTGGACTACTTCCGGTTTCTATCTTGGGAATCCCATGTCCTAGGTGAACAGACGTGACCACCTTTTAGCCAGAATGTGGTCCCTGACAACGCCCTTATCTCCAGACTTGGTCAGAGACACCGTGGAGACCTGCTGTGAATCATTTATCTTGTTTGTTTTCTCTTTTGGATCTACAGTTGGGAACAGCAACAATTTGGACAGTTCTGATGAGTCACAATGAGTGTGACAGTGAGAGAATCATGACTGTGTTGAGAAAGGGAAACGAGTTTACCATGCGGAAATCAAGAGGACTGATGTTCCGTCAGCCTTTTCTGGGTAATGAGTTGCCCAGGAAAGATTTATTATTCTTCCAATTCTGTAGGTTCCTCTATTACTCTCTACTGGGCTGTCTGTGTGGTTAGTTTCAGCTAGAGCAGTATTGTTCAACCCTTTTATCTCACAGCACACTTGAATCTATAGTAAAACTTCTGTAGCAACTTAAATTATAGTGATCAAAAAAAAGAGAGAGGCTCGGTGCCTGTGGCTCAAGGGGCTAAGGCGCCAGCCACGTACACCTGAGCTGGCAGGTTCGAATCCAGCCTGGGCCTGCCAAACAATGACGGCTGCAACCAAAAAAAAAGGCCGGGCGTTGTGTCGGGCATCTGTAGTCCCAGCTACTTGGGAGGCGGAGGCAAGAGACTCGCTTGAGCCCAGGAATTGGAGGTTGCTGTGAGCTGTGATGCCACAGCACTTTATCTGGGGTGACAGCTTGAGGCTCTGTCTCAAAAAAAGAGAGAGAAATATAAAGAAAATACTTACTGTGCTTTGAATTTCTTTTGAAAATAATGTAATTAATTATTTAAATTTTTTTTTTCACTGAACTAGAGGGTCGGCTAAGCAAGAAGGCCCAATTAGGTATAGAAGTTGGTGCTGGCTGTTGGCTGGGTCACTCTGATCCCCAGCATGAGGCCTCTCGTCCTCCAATGGATTAACCCAACTTCTTTACATGGTCTTCTCAGGACAGTATCCGAGACAGTGGAAGCAGACAAAAGCAGGGCCCAGAATTCACATAGCATCACTTCTAGAAAATTCTATTGGAACAAAGCCAGTCAAAAGGCCAGTCCAGCTTTAGGGAGAGGACAAGTGGATACCCTCTCTTATTGGAAGCAACAGCAAAGACACATTGCAAGGGAACATGAGATGAAATTCTTCCCCGATTTGTGAAAGTAATCCCCCATGATTGAGCAATTTGGAAGGAGATAAAACTTTTAACATCCATCATTGATAGTTTGGGTGCCGTCTTCTGTGCAATTTCTAAAATAGGTTGGGTTGATATAATTCTCCTCAGCCTGGCCTTCCTGATTAGAAGGTGGTTCACAGAGGGATGGATTTTAAAATTATTGATGATGGGCTGTTCTTCCCGTAATCTAAGAGTCCAATAAGAAATCTACCTTCAACTTCTGTGAATTCTTTGGAGACCTATGTTGTAAGCACCTTGTGTGTACAGCGTTGTGCTAAGTGCCTGGGATACAGCAATGAACAGAAAAGATATAGTCTCTCTTCTCTTGAGCTTTCATTTCTGAAGCATTATACAATTAGGTGTACAGTTAAATATTTGACTGCCATGGTGTTAAGTGTCACAGGAGAAGTGAGGCATGTGCAGAGAAAATAGAAGCAGGGGATCTGACCTGATGTCATGGTCATGGGAAATCTCCTGAGGAAGATAAGTGTGCTAAATTTTGAGAAATAAAAGATATTATGCAAACTAAGGGGTGGGGGAGTGTGGTGTAAATGAACATTTCAGGCAAAAGAAACAGCATGTACTAAGGTCCTAGATAGGAAAGAAGCCTATGTATTTGAGGAACTGAAAAATAAACAGGAGAGTTGACCAGATGAGGCTGGGACAAAGGCAAGGGCCAGATTGTGCAGGGCCTTGTAGACCATATAAAGCGTTTGTTCTGTCTTAAGAGCAACAAAAATGCATGGGTATGTGTTAGGGGTTGAACTGTGTCCCCCTAAAATGAGTATATTAAAGCTCTAACCCTAAGGTGACAATATTCAGAGATGGAGCCTTTAGGGAGGTAATTAAGGTTAAATGAGGTCATGGGATAAAGCTCTTAATCAGTACATTGTACCCCCTAAATGCTTTAATGTATACATGATATTCCTATTTATGATTTAACAAAAAAGAGAGAAAGAAAGAACAGAAAATAATTAGAGTTTTTGACTTTGTATTTTGTTTATTTTGCTGTTGTTGTTGATTTTTTTCTAAATGCCATGCATGGAAGCAGTTATAGGGAATAAATGTTGCAAAATGAGAAAAACTTTAAAAAAAGAAGAGGAAGAGATACTAGGGGTACTCATGCACAGAGGGAAGGCCACATGAGGACACAAGGCGAAGGTGGCCACCTGCAAGCCAAGGAGAATGGCCTTAGGAGAAACCAAACTTGCTGACGTCTTCATCTTAGACTTCAACGTCCAGAATTGTGAGAAAATTAATTTCTCTTGTCTAAGCAACCCAGTTGGTAGTACTTTGTTGTGGCAGCCCTGAGCAACTAATGTAGCATGTAAAATGCTGACATTTATGCTCCTAAAAATCATCCTAGTTATTGTGTGGGGGATGGACCCAAGGGACAAAAATTGTTACAGGAAGATACGTGGCAGGAGGGGAGGCTGGCAGTGCAGCTGGAGAGAAGGGAGGTGTGACCCAGATCTGGGAGGCAGGGGCTATTTAGAGGGGGGAAGGGTTGAGAAGGTCTGGGGAGCGGAGGAATTGAGACCTGATTTGGGTCCTTAGAAGTCTGGATGTAAAGAAAAGAGAGATGGGCAATCGATAATAGGGGGAAGTAAGTTGTGTTTGTTACTTTATAAGTTGAATACGACATACATATTTTAAATAGTGCTGGGAAGGGTCGCTAGAGGGAAGACCTGAATACAGGTGATGGTCCTCCAGAGAGACAGAGGTCAGGTCCAAAGCACAGGTGTTTTATGAGTTGCAAATGAACAGATGGAAGTAACAAACGAGATGACTAAAAAGCAATGCATTTATGCTGTACACTATGTCGTGGGTCAGAGGCTGCAGTGCATGGCCATCCATTTTCAGTGCTTACTTGCCTCCCAAGGGCAGCTGTTCCCAGAGCACCTTGGATTTCTTTTTCTTCTGCCAACTTGTCGTGAAGTGAGGAAGGAGCCATCAGGGTTCCAGGCTACCTGCTGGTGTGTGCCCCAGACCCTGTCCATGCTCAGCCCCAGATGGGCTCTTCCATCTCATTGAGGACTGAGGCTGGTGTGTTGGTGGTTCTGATGGAACTCAGTTTTAGCTGTAAGGTTGTTGGTGTCCCATGTTCAGGTGTCCGTCTGTCTGTCTGTGGACCAGAAGCATGCCAGTTATTTCTCAAAAGGCATTTGGTTCTCCACTGTAGAGGGCACAGCCTCACTCCAGCACCCAAATGTCTGTGCCGTGATTATTCTCCACTAGGCCTGGCTGCCAATTCCGCATGGTGTCCTTTCCCTCCACCGCCATACAGTTTGCAGGGTACTGTGGCACTAGAGATGCTTTTGGCTGTAGCCAGACCCTGCAACAGAGCCCTTTCATGCTGTCCAGCCAGCTTTTCCCACACTTCTGGTGACACCTTCAGTGGCCATGAGAAGGGAGTGATCATGGGGTTTTAATAGCCCTCTCAGCCCCTGTGTGCTCAGCCTACAGATGCTTGCTAAACAGTTTCCTAGTCCATCCTAACAATTTCCCTGCAAGGCCAAGCTTAAAGTCCTTGTTTTACAGATGGGGAAACAGGCCCAGAGAGGTAAAGAAACTTGTTCAAATTTGTTTCACAGCGTGAGATAGAATTGGCAAGAATACCGGCTGCTTCAGACTGGGTGATAACATCTTTTAGTAAAAGGTGAAAAATTTATATGATCTGAAGAGAAACCAGAGTATTGATAACATCTTGAAACAGGGCAAGTGGACAGAGTAGAGGACAACATGGCAGCAGGTACCCCCGAAGAGTAAAGCCAGCCTTCCTGGATTACTAGAGCAAGGAATCCTTCTCCAGACGTTGCCTTATTAAATCAAGATCAACCCTTAGCAAGTGGAAGTGAATAGTGTTACCTGGGAAATCCCAGAGACTCTGCCTCAACCTCCATCTCCCTCTGTAATCCCTTCACCCCAAAATCCAGGCTACTTATAAGACCAAATGTTTGGGACCCACTTACAGATAGAGCAAATCAAATTAGGAGCTCAGTGAAACCCAAGAATATCCCCATAAAAGATGACGGAACTCAGTCCTGGGCTTGAGCTCCCTCTTCTACTCCAATATTCAGTTTTAGAACAGTAGAATCACCTGCAGAGTTTGTTCAAACTCAGATTGCAGGGTCTTACCCCCAAAGATTCTGATTCAATTGGTCCAATTAGGGCCCTCAGAAATGTGCATACGTATGTGTGTACGTGTGTGTATATATGTGTGTGTGTGCATGAAGAGATTAATTACAAAGAATTGGCTCACATGAATGTGGAGGCTGACAAGTCACAATATCTGTAGTTGGGGGCTGGAGACCCAAGAAGCTAATGATGTACTCCCAGTCTGAAAGCCTGCAGGTTCGAGAGCCAAGAAGAGCTGATGTTTGGAGTTAAAGGGCAGGGAAAATAATGGCACCCTAGCTCGAAGGCAGTCAGGCAGGAGGAGCTCCCCATAGTTGAGGATGGGTGGGATGTTTGTTCTACTCAGGCCTTCCCATGATTGAACAGAGCCCACCCAACTGGGAGAAGCAATCTGTCTTACTCCGTCTGCCTATTTATTTTATTTGTTGTTGTTGTTGTTGTTTTATTGAATCATAGCTGTGTACATTAGTTCAATCATGGGGTACAGTGTGCGGGCTTCACATGCAATCTGAGATATTTTTATCAACCTGATTGACACAACATTCATGATGCTAACCTCATCCAAAAACATACCTAGAAGTTCAAACAGATATCAGGGCACCCTGAGGTCCAGTTAGTTGACATATAAAATGACCAATCACAGATGCTGCTGCTAATGCTGTGACCAAGTTTTGAAACTTACTGGTTTAGAGGATCTGCCTCCTTTCATGGTGGGGGTTACATCATTATCTCCGCCCCCCCACCCCCACCCCGCAGCCAACCTCATGACCTACAGGGGGAGCACCTATGATCCCAGACACGGTGGCCAAGCTGGACTGGTTACAGGCATGGGGTGTGGCATGCTCTTGGCCAAGTGGCTAGAGTCCTATCATAGCATCTCACAGGCAACTTCATTTCCCTGGACTTGAGCTTCCTTATGATTTACAAACAAAACGCGTATCATACTAACACTAAAAACTTGTCCTTTATCTGAAACTCAAATTTAACTGGATGGCCTCTCTTGGGATTTTATCTTATCTTTTGCTAAATTTGGCGACCTTACCTTCTTTCTTCACGAATTGGAGCATCGCCAAAGTCATAGAATCAGACAGACTGTAAAGACAGGGCCAGCCACCATTGCTGTTACCAGAAAGCCTACTGGCTGCCCAGTCCTGGTGAGAAGAGCCAACCTGGAGATAAACTGCTCCCCTGGGTCACAGGGAGCACAACCTTCTCACCCTGGCCCAGGTGGGGAATGTGAGTTGGCCTTAGAAGAGGGAGGGAGATGGTCAGGGCTTTCATTAATGTACAAAAGGGTGGCCCTTTCAGACTAGCAGTAAACAGGAAATTCCCTCCAGCCACAGCCTCCCTGCTCTTCTTGGCAGGGTAAGAAAGATTCTAGGATTCAGGAGATTAGCTGTATCACCAACTCTCTACCCAGAAATACCTCAGGTTTTCCATCCCCCAGCCCCCTATGCCCACTTCCCTTCCCTTTCCCCATGTTGGGGCCCTAACTAGAGAAAGAGTGTCAAATAGGAAAATTTTGAGAGGACTCTAGAGTAGTATTTTTCAACCTTTTTTATCTCACACACACTTGAAGCTATAGTTAACTTTCCATGGCACACTTAAATTATGTTGATCAAAAAGCGGGGGCAGCACCTGTGGCTCAAAGGAGTAGGGCACCGGCCCCCTATGTCGGAGGTGGCAGGTTCAAACCCAGCCCCGGCCAAAAACTGCAAATAAAATAAAATAAAATTAAAAGGTAGAAAGAAATATGCTTACTGTGCTTTGAACTGCTTTCAAAAATAGTTTAATTAACTACCTTTAAAATTTTTCACAGCATACAAGTATGCCATGGTGCATGGGTTGAAAATCACTGCTCACCTAAAGGAAGAAAAAAAACCCAAAGGTTAATAAACTCATGTTCCTCTGATTCCAGCTAAGATGTCCTAGAAGAAGAAATTCTTTTCCCCAAGGTGTCTGCTTTTATTGAAAATGACTGGGAAAGAGTCAATGGAAAAGAGATTGACAACTTTTCTGTCAGTCCAGCAATAAGCCTCCACCCTTTAGGCTGCTCTATTCACCACTAGAGGGAGCCCAAGAGATTTTCACTGTTGGTGATGATTAACCCTGACCAGGTTCCAAGAGAATGTGTGGTACACTGCTCCCCAGGGTACCCTTAAATAAACATGGAGAAACAAGAGTTAAAATAAATAGGGACTCTCATACAATCCTGGTAGATACTGGAGCCATCTTATTTATCATAAACCCACTTAAATAAGCCAACAAATCCCTTGGAGTAAAAAAGGTCATTTCCGTGGTGGTGGGTTCTATTGAAGTTGGAGGTTCCCATAGCTGAATTGGTGCAGTGGACTTTGGCGTCATATCTTTGTATTGAGTGATATTGCTCCAGTAAACTTCTAGAGCAAGACTTACTTTCAAAACTAAAAGAGCATGCAAATTCTCCTCAGAGAGAGAAATCATTATGAGAGTTTCCTGACTCTCCTACATCAGAACTGTTAATGTTCTCTATAGGCAGAAACTGATAAGATCAAAACTCAGGACAGGAATATCCCTGGCCTTTTCAAACACCTGAATATTTGTGGACCTCTTCCTCAACTGAAAAAGGGAGGATTGAAAATGTGGAACCTATAAAAGTCCAAACAAATTATTCTAACCCTCTGTTTAAATTACCTCAATATCCGCCAAAACCCAAGGCAATTCAAGAGATCTTGCTATGTGTAGAAGATTTAATTAAACAAGGACTTCGTGTGCCAGTCCTTGCCACTCTCCAGTTCTACCAGTTAAAACCTAAAATGGAAGAGTCTAGAGCAAAATGACCAACTAGTAACCCCTAGCCCTGGTCTTCTTCACAGAGATAGCCAAAATGAGTAAACAACTACATTTTAAAGAAAATAACTGAGGGAGAGTGCCAGAGTGCATCCAACAAGTAGCAGAAACCCTGGTGGGCACAGAGAGAAACTCCTCATGGCCACATAGAGAATGGAAAGAAACCCTGAGCCTTCACCACCCCATCCTCCAACTGGAATCAATGGGGAACCAGGAGGAACTTTTCCCTATGGTGAGGGCATAAGCAAGTTGGTCCCGGCAACCCCCACAAATCTCACCACTGGAGTCCCTGCAGTCCCAACAGGCACTAAGCCCAGCTCAGGAAACTGCCTGGAGTCCAAATATCTGCACTCCTCCCCAAAACACGCTGGTACTGTTTCCAGGTGCCTGTGCTCATGAAAGTTCTACACTATTCCATCTTGGGTTTGGGCTACAACTGGAATGTGTCATGCTCCAGGTGTGAGTAGACATGGCCCTTGGCCCTTCATTCCTGAGGCCAAGTTACCAACAAACCACAACTAGCCAGTGGCCCAAGGTTCCCAAGCCTAGCTGCAAGCAGCTGTTTCATTCTTCTTCCACTTGGGCCAGGTGGAGGTGGGCCTGCTCTACCAACTCCTCCCAAACCTCCTTGGGCCAGAATTGAAGCAATACCCTGCCTCCTGCAGAATTAGTACCTTGGCCACTCACAGCAGTCATACATCCTCACTGCTTAAGTTGAAGCAGCAGCCTGCAGCCCAGGAAATAATACCTTGATGCCTAGAGATGTCACACACTCCAGTACCTAAGCCGAAGTGATGTTCGGCATCTCATAGAAGCAGTGCCTGGGATGCCCAGAACAGTCATGCACCTGGAACCCAGTGCTACTGTACTTGTTTTTAGGCTATGTCAGACCTGACACAAAAAGGGATCCCCTTGGGTGGCACCTGTGGCTCAGTGAGTAGGGTGCCGGCCCCATATACCGAAACCCAGCCCTGGCCAAACTGCAGCAAAATATAGCCGGGCATTGTGGCAGGTGCCTGTGGTCCCAGCTACTCAGGAGGCTGAGGCAAGAGAATCGCCTAAGCCAGGAGTTGGAGGTTACTATGAGCTGTGATGCCACAGCACTCTACCAAGGGCAACAAAATGAGACTCTGTGTCTTAAAAAAAAAAAAAAAGGATATCCTTGGGGAAGTCTCCCCATTGAGAGGAAAATGAGAGTAAGAGGACCCTAAAAACCGTTGACACTAGGGACTTTAACAACCTACACTGCCATTGCCACAAATTTCCATAGCCTAGGACACAAGTTCACCCACAGTTATTGCTGACATTGAACACAACTGAAAAAGCGGCACAGAGACCGTACCACTGCACCCATACAGAAATAGAATAACCACACCCTTCCCAACTGGCACACTAACACTCCACTGCAAGCAAAAGTCTTTATCTACAAAAGCCATCATAGAAAGTTGAAAGAGGTGATTTTTCCATATAGAGATCAATGCAGAGACACGAGAAATATGAGAAGGAAATATGAATGACACAATTAAAGAAACATAATAACTCTCTAGTAATAGACTCCAATGAAAAGGAATTTAGTGAATTGCCTGAAAAGGATACAAAATAATGACCTTAATGAAACTCAACAAGATAAAAGAAAATACAGATAATTCAACAAAATCAAGAAAATAATTTATAATATGCATAAGAAGCTTGATTAAAAGATAAAAATCATACAAAAGAATTAAGCAGAAAATTTGTGTCTGAAGAATTTGATGAATTAAATAAAAAATACATGAGAGAGCTTCCACAGCAGACTTCTTCAAGCAAAAGAATGTCTAAACTTAAAGATAGATCATTTGGAATTACCCAGTAAGAGGGAAAAAAAATAAGAATGAAAAAGAATGAAGAAAGCCCACAAGACTTAAGTGATAATGTTAAGTGAACAAATATTTGTATTATGGGAATTCCAGAAAGATAAGGGAAAATGCATAGCAAAACCTATTTAATAAAATAATAACTGTAACTTCCCAAATTAGAGGACATAAATGAACATCTTAATCTAAGAGGCTTAAAAATCTCCAAATAGATTCAACCCCAAAAGGCCCTATCCACACATGTTATAGTAAAACTGTCAAAAGTTAAAGACAGAAAATTCTAAAAGTAAGAAAAAAGTGTCATCACATACAAGGGAATCCTCATTAGACTAATGGCAGATTTTTCCATAGAAACCTTACAGGCCAGGAGAGAATAGAATGATATATTTTCTTTTCTGGCTGAAAGAAAAAATTGTCAGCCAAGATTACTTTACCTACCAAAGTTATCCTTCAGAAATGAAGGAGAAATAAAGTCTTTCCTAGACAAGCAAAAAACTGAGGGAATTCATCACCACTACACCTAACCTACAAGAAATGCTTAAAGAGGTCCTACATCTGGAAATGGAAGGATGGTAGCTACCACCATGAACATACATGAAAGTATGAAACTCACTTGTACAAATGAGCAATTTTGACTAATGAAATTGAATCTGTAATAAAATGTCTCCCATTAGATCAAAAAAATCCTGGCTTTTTAATATTCAAGTGGTTATTACACATAAACACGACTTTCATACTCTTGGAAACAGAATAAGAAAACACACCTTGTTTTGCTTCTCTGTTTATTCTATCCAATTCCATAAAATATAATATGTCTAGTTATCTTGGAAAAAATGTCTATGAAAAGCTAATCTGCAATGGTAGACGTCAGAGCAGTGGCCATATAAAGTCTGATGGAAGTATTGCCTTAAAGAAGCATGAGGAAACATTCTGGGTTAACGGAAATGTTTTAAATCCTGGTCTATGGTATTTATACTGGTGTAGACATAAGTAAAAATTTTTGAGATGTGCATATAATTTGTGCACTTTACCTCACTGAATGTATTTTCCACAAAAATTTTTAAATAATTAATAGAGGAAAATAAAAACATTCAAATATTTAAAAATCCAAATGGACTAGGTTGAAGATTTGTTCAGGATTTACAGACAATTAATAAACTTGTAATATGAAATTTTCCTGTAGTCCCAAGTCTTAATACTTTACACTTATTGTCGAATGTACCCACTGATTCAAAGTAGTTCATGGTACTATACCTCTGCTCAGCCTTCTTTAGTATTCCAGTTCATAAAGACAGTCAATGCTTGCTTGCTTTTACTTAGAAAAATCAGCAATACACATGGGCTGTATGGCACAAGGATTCACTGAAGCCCCTTTGCATTTTTCCCAGCCATTGCATCAGGACTTAATAACCCTGCAGTTTCCTTGAAATTCTACTCTGATTCAGTATGTGGATGACTTGTGGCTATGCCCTGTGCCCAAAAAGTACTATGAAATTAACTCAAATTATTTATCATAGCAACTCCCATATAAAAGATCACAAGTATGAAAAAGCCTCCATTTTAATGAGAAAAAGTCCACTATACAGGACATAACTTGACTGCTGAAGGGGATTTTCTCTTACATAAGAGAATAAAAACTGATTGAAGTTTTCTTCAGCCCACAACCAAAAGACAATTCAGAAGTTTTCTTGACTTGCAGGATATTACAATTTTGGATTTAAAATTTTTCCTTAATGGTCTCCCCATCATATAAACTCAGGAGAAACACAGTATCAGAGTGTTTGCCTTGGAAAGATAGTCATGAATAGGCTTTAACCAAATGAAATTGACCTTACAACAGCACCAAGCTTTAGGACTTCCAAACCACATTAAACCTTTAATCTTGTTTGTTCATGAGTATAAAAATCAGGCATTAGGAGTTCTTACCCAAGAATATGGAGGAGAACATAGGCCCACTGAGTACATACCTGTATTATAGCCTGCAATTAGATCCAGTAGTTAAGACCTAGTCTAATTATCTGAAAGCAGTAGCAACAACTTATCAAGTTTTATCTGAGCTGGTAATGAACTTAATTTTCAAGCCCTTCATGCTGTGAAAAGTCTACTAAATTCCAAACAAACACTGTTTTTTTTAGCAAGCAGACCAATATTTTAGGAAATTATTCTCACATCTCCCTCTAATCTCCATGTAAAATACTGCAATTTACTCAACCTAGCTACACTATTACCTCGGTTTGACTATGGGTAAAGACCACAACTGCATGAGTGTTGCCTTGGAAATAGCCCTTGTGTTGATTTACAAGATACTCCAGTAGATAATCCTGAATTGATACTTTCTGTTGATTACGAAAACTCAAAAAGTACAATATTAGGCATGATACCCCAAATGAGTCAAGAGAGAAGGAAACTCTTCTTCAATTTGAGTCACCTCAACCAGTGGAGCTTTTTGCCCTCAGCTGAGCTTGTAATATAGCTAAGGACAAAGCAGTAAATCCAGGAGAAACTCTGTAAATTGACCACCCAAGAGACCATAACACATTGGTCAACATACAGAGGTGGTCAACATAAAGAGCTAGGCCTACGGTACTGATATGTACATGTGGTGCATGTACTGTCTATGAAAATTAGGTCAACTTAAGGAGGTGGTCAATGTAGACAGATGGTCAGCTATGGAGATTCTACTGCTTTTATACAAATAGCAGATATGCTTTTGGAGTAGTACACAATTTTGATATGTTATGGAAACAATAAGAGTTTCTCACTTCTAAGGGGGGAAAATGGATTACTTAGTAGACGAACTCCTTTCTGATATCCTGTTACTTTCACAGATTGCCATTATTAAGACTGAATCTCAACCTATAAAACTGAACGTGAATACCAAAGGAATGCCCTAGAAGATTTTTATGTTAGATGAACTAGTGCTGAAACTGTTAGAATGTATAACTTGAATGAAATCTATTAGATTAGGACATATAACTCTAATGAACTCTATTAGATTGATCCAAGTCAACTATCTTATGGCAACCTATTTTTTTCTCCACAGAGCATTCTATAGGTGCATTTAGTTTTCTGTTTGTTTTTAATTTCAGAATATTGCAGGGGTACACATTATGGTTACATAGTTTGTTTTGTACATTTCAGGTAAAAGTTAAAAGTGTGTCCAACCTGGGCAACATAGCGAGACTCCATTTCTAAAATGAAAAAAAAAAAAGGAAAGAAAGAAAAAGGGAAAGGAAAAGGAAAAGAAAAAAGCAATTGGGTATTTGGACTAAGGCCAAAATCAGAAACAAACTCCACTGGTGTCAATGATTCTCCATGTTCCCAATGATGGTCAACCTGAAACTCCATAAGAAGAATGGAACTCTATCCTGATATTCTAAACAGCATTGCTACTTCTTTCTTGAATTCATTAGAAACAACACTCTAAACTTATTTCAGTGATGCCCGTGAGAGGAATATTGTACTTCCAGCTATTACACACACAAGACCTAGGAATTACCTATGTGGGAACAAGTAATTGCTTGTATACTGCCACTGGATTAAATCCAGCAGGGTTCTTTTTCACTAAATGGGATTATACACCCTTACAGTATGTTATAAAAAGGCCACAGCCAATGTAAATTTCCCACTGGACCTTGTTTGGGAGCCACACATATTCATGGGTGAACAAATTTAACTGACCCCTACTCAAATGCAACTAAATGGCCCTCTTTTCCAACATGAGTCCTATGTTGGATCTGGGCAAAGTCTCCTTATGTAGTTCCACCTCTTCACTGCTTTAGATCTTGCTATTTTGTCTGGCTCACTTGTGCTTTTCAAAGTTGCCAAAAATAGCTTCTATAATTAGAGGCCAAAGTGGTCAGTTACTGAAATTAGTGCCAACTTTGAAATAGACGAAGATATGCTAGTTGCCACCAAGGAAAGATTCCAATTGTATTCTCTTTGGCAATAGTGAGGTAGTGGTTGTATGAAATTTAAAGCTCATCCATACACTGGAAAAAATCTTGGATTTTGTACTCAACAAGACTTCCTAGGATTTCAGACAAGTAGAAGCCACTCTGAAAGGTGGATGATAACATATGCATTCAACAAAAACACTGGAACATCAAGCAGCTTCAATCTTTTTGCTCCAGTTGGGGGCCTATATTTGGTATTAAATAAAACTGAGGGAGTGGGGAGGAGGATTGGTATGGTCCCATTTAATGAGCACCATGTAAGGGTACATTGCACACCTCCTGAGTAGAGAACCCAACAACAGAAACTCTACCTAACAAATGTAAACGCTATAACCTAATTATTTGCACCCTCATATTAATCTGAAATTAAAAAAAAAACTGAATGTTGCACCTGTTTCTCCCCCAGTTTTGTCATTGCAGAAAGCTTAATTTGAAAGCTGGCTGATGTTGCTATTTCCTTAGACATGGCCAGTGGACACATTAAGGAAATCTCTAAAGAGAAAGGAACACGTGATGTTACCTATGAGAGCAAATACCACTTGATTTGCAGGCATCCTAAATGATGGATGGCAAGCTTGGGTTTTCCAAGGTGTTTTTTTTTTTGAGACAGAGTCTCACTTTGTCACCCTAGGTAGAGTGCTATAGCATCACAGCTCACAGCAACCTCCATCTCCTGGGCTTAGGCAATTCTCTTGCCTCAGCCTCCCAAGTAGCTGGGACTACAGGCTCCCCCCCATAATACCTGGCTATTTCTTGTTGCAGTTTGGCCGGGGCCAGGTTCAAACCTGCCACCCTCTCCTCACTGGGCCACAGGTGCCACCCTTTGCAAGATTTTCTAATCTTTACATTTCTTCTATTAGATCTCTATGTTATTATGTGTTAATGGAATAATGACAAAAACAGGTACCTCTTTAAATCAGGCCATTTTATAATGAGCTTTTGTTCTTAATCATCATCATACCCCACACATGGACTATAACAAGTTAGAGTCAACTTGAACTGCCTTTATTTCCTGATCTTTGATTGGTCTGATGTGGTTGGGTTCCCTGACTTCATTTCATAAGGATTCTTTTTTTTTGTTGTTAGAGACAGCATCTCACTTTGTCACCCTTGGTAGAGTGCTGTGCAGTCACAGCTCACAGCAACCTCCACCTTCTGGGCTTAGGTGATTCTCTTGCCTTAACCTCCCAAGTAGCTGGGACTACAGGTGCCCGCCACAACGCCTGGCTATTTTTTGATGCAGTTTGGCCGGGGCCGGGTTTGAACCCGCCACCCTTGATATATGCAGCCGGCACCCTACTCGCTGAGCCACAGGCGCCACCCCATAAGGATTCTTGTTAAGGAGCAAATTCTGTTTTCTTTCTTTCTTCCTTTCTTTCTTTCTTTCTTTTATTTTTTAAAAGAAATGGAGTCTAGCTATGTTGCCCAGGTTGGACTTGAACTCGTGGGCTCAAGTAATCTTTCCATCTCAGTCTCATATCAGTGCTGTGGACTGGTCTTTTTGTGTTACCCTGTTTTAGAAATTCAGTCTATTACAGGGGTGTAGGTCTTTTGGTTATATGAGTTGCTTTTGTACAGTGTGAGTCAAAGTTAAGAGTGTGCCCATCACTCAGATAGTGAATCTTGTACCTGCTAGGTGTAGATTTACCCATCCCTTCCTACCCCCTCCCACATGCTTGATTTCCATTGTTTTTTGGTACAATATAAACACATAAATGTTGATCAATTAGTTCCGATTTGAAAGTGAGTACATGTGGTGTTTGTTTTTCCATTCTTGCAATACTTGGAAGAATGGTCTCCAATCCATCCAAATTTTTACAAAAGGTATTAGTCCACCATATATTTATGGCTGAGTAGTACTCCATAATGTACATATACTATATTTTATTAATCCACTCATGTATTGATGGGCATTTGGGTTGATTCCATATCTTTGTGATTGTGAATTGTGTTGCCATAAACATCCTAGTGCAAGTGTAGAGTAAATAGACAACCTACAGAATGGGAGAAAATACTTGCATGCTGTACATCTGACAAAGAGCTAACCAGAAGCTACAAAGACCTCCAGCAAATCTGCAAGAAAGAAAATCAACCATCCACTTTAAAAAGTGGGTAAAAGACACAAACAGAAGCTTTTCAAAAGAAGATAGACTATTGGCCAACAAACATGTGAAAAGATGCTCAAAGTCTCTAATCCTCAGGGAAATGCAATTCAAAGGCACAATAAAATATCGCTAACTCCAGTAAGAATGGCTTTTATCAAAAAATCCCAAAACAACAGAAGCGGGCGTGGACACAGAGAGGAGCACTTAATCACTGTTGGTAGGACTACAAACAAGAACAACCTCTACAAAAAGCAGCACAGAAATACCTCAAAGAATTAAACACAGATCTACCATTTCATCCAGTAATCCCACTACTGGGTATTTACCCACAGGGAAAGGTCATTTTCTTGATGCTACCCTTGTAATAGTCACATTAGTCCCCCTGATGTGTTGTATAAAGCCTTAAATGTTTTGTGTGCTGTCATCCATTGAGGATTGAATGGTTTCACTTCACATAAATCAGGAGGAACACAAAGAATTACTCTACTGGTGTGACATTGTGACTTGTGAATTCCATCCTGACGATAAGATTGTGGCAGCCAACTGAAAGGGGGGAAATTGTTACATCAAACTAAATTTGGCCTGAGAAAACCTCCATACTCACATACATGAGTTCTTACTTAGAACCACGAGCTAACTTAGTATGTAAAGAAACTGAAGACCTAAGGAGAAGTGCTTCTGTAACAATAGCTGAGCGCAGCCAGTCTCAACAGCTGTGCTTCAACCAATCACAGGCAGCCAACTGTTCAAACTGTGTTCGGATAAGGCCACTGCCTGGAACTCTACCCCATGCAGCTGTTTCTATGCCTCACTTCTATTTCCTGTACATGACTTTTCCTTTTCTGTCCACAAATCTTATCCAACCACGAGTCTCTCTGAATTTGTTCTGATCCTCAGGGCTGCCAGAATTTTTTTTTTTTTATGCTCAATTAAATTCTGTTAAATTTAATTTGTCTAGTTTTTCTTTTAACACTGCCAAGTTGCTATCTCTCCATCTGGTTCTTGTCTCACCATCTAAGTGTTTCTTTGCCTTTTTGTCTCTGAAATAGAGTCAGACATTGGTAATGTACTGTTCTGATCACCTCTATCTCAGAAGGTGCTGTTTACTCTTATATTAGAACTTCATATCTTTGTCTATTTTGCTTCTGTGTTATATTTTAGAGATAAAACTTTGTATCTGTCCTTTTCTCTGAACGACTTGAAGAGGTCTTTTGAACAATGCCACAAACGTCTGACTTATGTAAATTAATACGTAATTTTCCTTTATAAATGGTATAACTTTTTTTATTATGAAATGAAAAGCATGGGTACACAAACTTAAACTTTATTTACAAAAAAGATGTTCCCTAAGGGAATATATTCAGAGACAGCTTGAACAGTGCTGTTTTCTTTAATTTGCTTAGCCATTTTAATGGCTCCCAAATGCTTTATACTCACTCCCAAGAACCCTGATTACAAGGTAGATTCTGGGGTCAGTGAAAAAGACATCTTTTTAAATTCAAAGATTCTTCATTTAACAAAAGGCTTAAGTCCAAAATTTATATAAATGAAAAAAGTCAACAGTAATTTCAGAGTGTCTGTGTTTTCCGAGAAAATCAACAGTTAAGAAAGTCTACATGTCACAATAACTCCCTCTATAGCTAAATGCATTTTACTATATGTGAAACATATTTAATTTAGAGGGAAAAATCATGGCAAACATTAATTCAAAAGGAGGACTATAACTTAAAGCAAAGAAACCAGTGATGATTCGGGAAGAAAAGGAAGCCTGCAGTTGGATCATCACTGTCCTGTATACCAAGATGGTCCCTCCAAATCCGCATATAATAAAGTGAAAACAGCCCAATACCCACAAAAAATAGGCCAATAATACGGAGTAGCCTTTAAAAAGAAGGTATGTGCTGATATAAAAAAGTGTCATATATGGCGGCACCTGTGGCTCAGTGGGTAGGGCGCCGGCCCCGGCCAAACTGCAACAACAAACACAAAAATAGCTGGGCGTTGTGGCAGGCTCCTGTAGTCCCAGCTATTCGGGAGGCTGAGGCAAGGGAATGACCTAAGCCCAGGAGTTGGAGGTTGCTGTGAGCTGTGTGACGCCACGGCACTCTACCGAGGGTGATAAAGTGAGACTCTGTCTCTACCAAAAAAAAAAAATGTGTCATATAAAAACCCCTCCCAGGGTAGCGCCCATGCTCAGTGGGTAGGGCACTGGACACATACACCAAGGTTGGCAGGTTCAAACCCAGCCCAGGCCAGCTAAACAACAATGACAACTGAAACAAAAAAATACTCAGGTGTTGTGGTGGGTGCCTGTACTCCCAGCTACTTGGGGGGCTGAGGCAAGAGAATTGCTTAAGCCCAAGAGTTTGAGGTTGGTGTGAGTTGTGACACAATAGCACTCTACTGAGGGTGACATAGTGAGACTCTGTCTCAAAAAAAAAAAAAA
>CAUYON010017605.1:0-17858 GCA_963573935.1 Arctocebus calabarensis
CTGGCGGGTTCGAATCCAGCCCGGCCCGCCAAACAACAATGACGGCTGCAACCAAAAAATGGCTGGGCGTTGTGGCGGGCACCTGTAGTCCCAGCTACTTGGGAGGCGGAGGCGGGAGACTCGCTTGAGCCCAGGAATTGGAGGTTGCTGTGAGCTGTGATGGCACAGCACTCTATCCAGGGTGACAGCTTGAGGCTCTGTCTCAAAAAAAAAAAAAAAGAAGGATATATCTTAGCAACCTTTAGCAGAGCTTGGTAATCTTCAGCAGACAGATGCCATGCTGGCGTTCTACAGGCAGGGAGAGGAGACAGAGTCAGAGTATGCGGGTCCATGATAGAATGCGCATGCTCCCCGCTGCCTTCTCCTCCAGCCTAATATAAGACTGATCTCATGCTTCTCAACACGACAGGTGCAGAGACTTCCAATTCACCCATGCTCTCATCTCAAGAGCTCGCTCAGGCTTGTTAGGAGAGCTAAATTCCTCTCCATGCCCTTTTCACCAACGTGTTCCATTATTGAGGTGCTGGTGTTACTTAGAACTCTCACTCCTCCTAGCCATAGGCTACACGGGCTGCTACAGAGGATCTCTCTGAGCACACTCTTTTTGTGCCTTGACGTCTCTGCCGTAGCCCGTACATCTCTGATGTGGTTGTTTGTGAATGTGCTGCATATAAGAACTAAACATTTCAAAGATCTGCTAAATCAACTCCAGAAAGCCCATGCACTTGCCTTTAAAATAAGATCAAGTTTTTGATATTATTCCAAGCTGGTTGTGGGAAATTCATTGTTCATCACACTTGCTGTGCTGTGTTTCCGTTTGTAGTTCACCCTAAAGAATTTTTCCCCCAGACCTCGTAAGCAAATCCCAAACCTTAAAATGTGCTTTGTGCCAAATATGCTGACAACCACAGTTTAATCTGATGTGATAATGAAAGGGCATGAAATAAAAATAACATCTCAAGATTATTTATAGAAAATGTAAGTACATGATAGATTCCTCTGACAGGTGGCCAATGACTGGACTTCAAATATTTACTTTCATGAGAGCATTTTTTCCATAATTTAGTAATCAGCAACTTAGTTCACCAGTATATTAACAAAACATTTTACAAATGGAGGACAAGGGTGACAAGGGTGTGGTGGAAGTGGCCCTTGTGCATTGCTGAGTGGTGGGCAGCTTAAATTGGTACAAACCATCTGAAGCCATCTGGTAGTGAGTATGAAGGATCACACCATTTCACTAGGCATTACAGCTTCTCCAGATCTATCCTCAGACCCATGAAATGAAAATGCTTATTCACAACGTTAGGGTTAATGGTGAAAAACTGTAAACAAACTAAAGAACCCAAAACTGAAGAATTTATGGTGAAAGAAAATGAAGAGTATAATATAAAGTCAACCATAAAGACCACTTACCTACAGAAAATGCTCTTATTCAACAGTATCTTTGACATTCTGTATAACCAAACCCCTATAGAAGACTTTTTTGTTTTTCAAGGAAAGGGTTTCCTTGTCATTCTGACAATTCAATCTAGCGTGTCTTTAGAATGTCCTCCATTCCTGAGCATTCTTATGTGTGTAATCCCATGTGGAGGGGGAGCCCGGCTCTGCTTTGAGGAAGTCCAGCAGGTCTTGGAGAGGAGAATGAGTCAGGGCCCTTCGGGTTGAGGACAGGAGACCAGCCAGACAATCCAGGAACTCTCAGTGTGAAGAGAGTAAGGAGGAAGTTCTCAGGTGGATGACAAAAGTCATACAGGGTGAGTGTGGAGACCATGCTGGCCCAACTTCAGGAGGCTGCGTCTAAGCTCTTGGGTCTGTTAGAAGAAAACTGGGATGGGACCCAGGCTGGAGAAGGATGCACCCAAGAGCCAGAGCAGGGCTACCAAGTGCTCAGGAGAATGGACAGGACTTGGCAAGTACCTTCCCCAGATCAACAGAACCCACAGGGGGCAGGACGATGCACAAATAGGCCCTCAGTCCACTGCACACCTTGATGCCAGGTGAGGACCAGGGAAGCAGAGGATGAGCTGGCAACAGGATGGAGCTAGAGCACACCATAGGAAGACTGCCACAGGTTGGGTGACAGAGACACAGGTGATTACGACTGTGGTTATGACACTCACAGCAAGGGTTCCATTGTCCCTAAGCCTATACCATACGTGTAGCCCAGGGCCAGGAGACTCTCCACATCTGTTCCTGTAGTTGCTGAGAGCAGTGCTGGTGGAAGGGGATGAGGGAGCTCGTGGACACTGGGTGGCAGAGCAGTGCTGGCCTGTGTCCTGGGAAGACTTGCAGGAGCTGGCCGATTGAACCTCTGTAACATCTGCTGTTTTATTCCCCTATGGCATTTGGACAAGTCTATCCAGTTGCAGCACGGGAGGGAGCTGCAACATGGCAAGCATGTACTTTCTCACCCTACCATGGTCGAGAGATGATGGGAGAAACGTGTGAAAATCAATACTCACAGTTTCGTGAACAAAATCTGCTGAGACCCAGAGAAACCGTATCAGCCCAAAGAGGTAGAGAGGTGCCACCCTGATTCGAAATCTCAGGAGGTTTTTAATAATGATTTCAGGGCATGTGTTTATAGAATGAAGAAGTTAAGAGTTAATAATCTCTTGATGCAATCATTCGGGTAGTCTTTTTATCATGAAAAAGGTCATCAAGGTGGAGACATTACATCCTAAAACAATTCTTAAGGGCAGAACTAAGGTAACAAAGTTGACTTAAGGGACGGGAGAGGAAGGTCATGGTTACAGGCTTCAGGCTGGATTTTCTTAGCTCGAGGGCAATTTTTAATCCCCCTGTAACTCTGCTGATATCCTGTCTCCACTAAACTGCTGAATTTTACTCAGATGTCCCCAAACTAGTTTTCTGTCTATTTTAGCAAATATTCTGACCCCCCTCACCACAGCAGGCATCCTGAGCAGCAGAGGACTGAGGCCAGGGCCGTTCCCTTTGTGGTCCTCTAGAATGTCCGCCTGCATTATGTTTCTACCCACACTATTCTGGACATTACTTGAGAAAATAAAAAAGGATTTACGTGTATAATAGTGAAATACTGAAATAGGATAGACTGTATTCAGCATATGAGGTTCATTCTGGTGAGATACATATCACAATGTTCCCACCATTATGTGGATAAATGTATTTTAACAAATATTTTATAATAATATGAAAAAAAGTCATGTATTTGTAGAAATTAGAATACAGATTATGTGACAAAATTTATATATAAATGTATGCTCATATAATTTTAATCAAATATCTAATAATCAACACATGTAGATATATAGATAGGGACACTATTTAAAAGCATTCAGAGAAGAGATAGTGGGAGAAATTCACCCCCACCCCCAAATAATAGTCCTTTTAAATGAGCCATTAATGAGTTACTAACACAATAATTTTTTTTCAAGCTATGTAATTTTTGGAAGGAAAAAGAAAAAAATGATAAATAATCAGTTCGTGATTCTTCTATTCCTTGCCAGAAATTAAGCCAAACAACATTCAAAACAAGAAAATAAAACATCCCTGCCTGGCCCCACCTCAGCACTCAGGCCCTGCCCCATCTCCCATGGGACCAAAGCTGGACCTCAGTGGCAGCACTGGTTGGGCAGGACCCACCCCTTCAGGCTCCTTGGTTTATGGTCCCCATGGCCAGACTCTGGTCTGTGCTCTGTGCCTGACATTCTCAAACATAGACCCTCCCTGTCCCCAGCCCATTGACCAGCCATTCACCTGCTTCCAACAACTCAGGTGTGGGCCTCCTTAGGCCCTAATGGGGTATGAATAAAGTTACACATTTCCACTATATCTAAATATAGTTATTTAATTCAAATGTTGGTGAGATACGTTCTTTTTAATACAAATGTTACTCCTATTAAATATTCTGAAGCAATAATAAAAACAATACTGTGCACCTACCATTTTTAAATCCATCACACATTTTGCATCCATTAAAGCATGCATACGATAATAATAATCATAACCAATGGCATGAACTGAGTACCTGAGTATGCTGATAATGGGTATTGTGGTAATGATGCCCTCATCCTCATGCTTTCATAATCCAGTGGATGACATTGACCAAGCACAGTCTATGACATTCCAGATGCTCAGGGCTTTAAGCTTGCACATGTTCACTCACATAGCCTCCAACCACCCAATGAGACATGGGGGGACTAGTCATTTGCCAGGCATCATCCCTCTGTAAAGAGAAGACAAGGACTAAAGTCACCTAAAGTTCCCACCAGAGCCTCACCATGGGGCACACCACTCCACAGAGCCCTCACCATGGGGCATGCCACTCCACAGAGCCCTCACCATGGGGGACTCCACTCCACAGAGGCCTCACCACAGAGACTCTACTCCACAGAGGCCTCACCACAGGGACTCCACTCCACAGAGACCTCATCACAGGGACTCCACTCCACAGAGGCCTCACCACAGGGACTCCACTCCACAAAGGCCTCACCACGGGGTACACCTCTCCACAGAGGCCTCAAAGAGAGGAGCGTCTGCTCTTTTGCCTGAAAGGGTTATGAAGTTTCAGCTAAGAAACAAGTGGTTTTACCACATGAGCCTGAAGTTCTGGGGAAGGAAGCATCCTCTTTCAATGTCAGGTTAAGGCTGCAAGCCAGGAAAAGTGGGTGACTCCCAGCACTCCAGGAGGCCAAGGCGAGCAGATTGCCTAAGCTCAGAAGTTAGAGAGTAGCCTGAACAAGTATAAGACCCAGTCTCTAGAAATAGCCAGGTGTTGTGGTGGGCACCTATAGTCCCAGCCACTCAGGCAAGACAATTACTTGAGCCCAAGAGTTTGAGGTTGCTATGAACTATGATGCCATGGCACTCAACTCCAGTATGACTGAGTAAGACTCTGTCTCAAAAAAAAAAGGCTCTGGAGTTCACATTTACCTGAACAGTTTATTCCATGGTGATAAATTCCAGTCTGGATTGCAATACATCACCATTCTTAAACCTCTTAAGCTAATTTTGTTGAAGTAAAATAAGTCCATGTTATTTTTAGCCTATGGTAAACTTTCAATTGTTTTAAAACCCTATATTTGACAAGAAAGTTTATTTCTACTTTTCTCTAAAGAAAACAATTGCAAATGCCTCTTTTATGAAGAATAATGCTCAATGTTTCAAATAAAATATGTAATATTTCTCCCCATTTAATTATTTTACAAAGTGTGTTAAGATAAAATAGCTAATGATTTGGGGAAATTTTTTAAAATTCTATAATAAGGACTGCTCCCACATGAATAATGACATTATTAATAGTCTAAGGCAATGATTTCCAATCGTTGCAAGAGGAGCTTGGGTGTGCCATGAAATTTTTAAATACCATTAATTAAATTATTTTTTAAAAAAGGTCAAAGACAGTATTTTTTTTACTCTCTTTTTTATCAACATAATTTAAGTGTGATGCGAGAGTTTTAAAAAGGTCAAAAAACACTGGTCTATGGTAACAAATTTATCAATCTAATAGGAAACTCTTATTCTTAATGCACTTCTCTTCTGCATTTTCTTATTCACATTTTTTCATCAAACATGTGCATTGAGCCTACTAGATGGAAAACAAATAGAAATAAATAGGACTTACGTTTAGACCCCAGAACATTGACCAGCTGGTTCATCCTTCACCAGAGAACGTAGGCGCCTCGTTCCACCAAGAGAGGGAAGGGAAGGTTACACTCCCCGAAACGGAAACATTTGCTCTGGGTCTTGTGGAGTGAGTGGAGCATTCCAGGCGATGGTGTACGGAGATGTATGAGCCTTGCTCGTCAGGAAACTAGTGAAGAGTGTGTTGTGTCTGCACAGTGCGTGCATGTCTGGTGGCTACAGCAGGCATGGCGCTAGTAAGGCCGTGAATCTCCCACTGAGGGCATGGGCCAAACCATTTGCTCCCTCTCTCCAGCTCTCCTGCAAGGACACTGGACATCTCAGCTCCCTGTGACTTACAAGCAGCCCTCATACAGCTATTCCTTTGACAGGGGTCTGATTTGTCTTCTCTCTGGCTCCCTAATCCATTTCCTACTCAATGTGTTTAATACACCCCATCTCTTTGCTGAGGCTGTGTCTCAAGATTTATTCAATTTTAATATGTATTTTTACTCCAGAAACATCCCATAAACTGGTAATCCTGTAATAGACCCCAAGATGGTCAAAACACTATGGCCTGATCTTCCACCCCTTCAAACCAGACAGAGCTCTTTCGGCTAGCTCCACCAGCTGGGTGCTAGACAGCGAGTTGCTCTGTGCTTTGCTGTGTGACCATCCCATGACTCAGGCATTGAAGCGATGGTCACATGGGTATGAAAGTTTCCTGGGCATCTTCCTCAGACCACATGAAGTCCCATGCTATTTTTAGGGCCCTAGCTACAGGCCTGTTTCTTAGCTCTTCGACTTTGTTTAAATGTTTTGGAGGAACATAAGGTTTTCCTTATTGAAATATAACATAAAAACAGAAAACAACAGCCATCATAAAATATCAGCAGCACCCCAAAAGGCCTTTTCCTGGCCCATCCACATCATTAGCCTCACTTTCCCAAAGAGAACTACTAACCTGACTTCTGGTACCATGCTTAGCCTTGCTAGGGTTTAAGGTTTCTAAAAAATTAGTCAATATGCCTTCATCAGTGTCTGCCTTCTTTTCTCAAGTTCCTATGAGGTTCAACTACACAAATAGACCAGAAGTTGCTTATTAACTTCCCTCTATATGAAGAGATGGCTTGTTTCCAGTTTTGGGGCTAGAAACATTTCATCCGTGTCTTCTGTTGAACATATGTGCACATTTTGGCTGCTTATTCATCAAGGAGTGAAATTGCTGGCCCCGAGGGTATACGAGTATCCTAAGTAGATATTCCCAAGCAGTTCTCCAAAGTACTTGTGCTAAGTTACTCTCCATCCCCCTTGTCTGAGAGCCCCAGTTAGTTGCTCCACACCTCTGTCAACACCTGGTGTTTCCCGGCTTCTTCATTTTGGCCTTTCTGATATGAGAATGTGTTCCACATTGTGCTTTAATTGTGGATATTCTTGATAAATCATAAAGGATTAATATCATATGGTTAATGAATATTGAATAGTCTCTGTGCAAAATGTATACTTTTGTCTAGTTTTCTAAATATTTATGTGTCCTCCTTATTAATTTTCAGGTGTTCTTTATATATTCTGGATATAAACCATTTATTGGCTATATGGTGGCTCACCTCTTCATTTACTTAGAGACGTCTTTTGGTACACAGATGTTCTTAATTTTAATGCACTCAGTTTTTCTATCTTTATAGTTTGTGCATACCAAATTGCTCTTACTAAGAAATTTTTCCTTACCAAAAGATGTGAAGATACTCTAGTAGACTGGCTTCTAGAAGCCTTTATTTTATTTATTTATTTTTTTTATAATTTAACTTAATTTTTTTTTTTTTGCGGTCTTTGACTGGGGCTGGGTTTGAACCTGCCACCTCCAGCATATGGGGTCAGCACCCTATTCCTTTGAGCCACAGGCGCCGCCCGAAGTCTTTATTTTTTACCATTTACATTTAGACCTGCAATCCACCTTGAATTTATTTTCTCATTAAGATAGGAAGAAAGTCTCACTCTTCTCCAGGTGCACGTAAATTGGGTTTTGTTGTTGTTGTTTGAAACAAGAGTCTCACTTTGTTGCCCTTGGTAGAGTGCTGTGGCATCTTACCTCATAGCAACCTTGATTTCAAGCCATCTTCTTCCCTCAGCCTCCCAAGTAGCTGGGACTACAGGCACCTGCCACAATACCTGACTATTTTTAGAGGTGGGTTCTTGCTCTTGCTCAGGTTGGTCTCTAACTCCTGAGCTCAGGCAATCCATCTGCCTGGGCCTCCTAGAGTGCTAAGGTTATGGGCGAGAGCCATCACACCCTGACTTGATCAAATTGAATATAATTTTTTTAAGTAATATTTTTCTCCACTTCTTTTTAGAATCAGTTTTGTTATAAATAACAACAAAAAAGCACAACAAAGAGCACACAAAAGGTGTTTTTATATCAGACATAAGAACACATTTTGTGTGCTCTGTTTTTCAAACTTTGTCTCTCCTTCCATAGGTCTTTCCAGCTGTGCTTTCATGAATACAACACTGCCTTAACCACACTATATGTTACAATCTTGGCATTTACTGAGCAACTCTCCCTAATGAGCTTGCTCTTTTTAATATGCTCATGACAACTGAGTCCTTTGTGTTTCTACTCAAATTTTAAAATCAGCCTATTAAGACCGACTGAGATATTGATTCTGCATATCATTTGTGGATAACTTCAAAATATTTTAGTATTTCAATCTTCAAAATAATGCAATTCCTAAAAAAGTCCAATTCCTAAATATAAACCTTCCTTGTATTATTTAATACATATTAGCTAACAGCAATCATATTTTATAGTTTTCTGTGCAGAGATATTTACATCATCAATTAGAATTTTTCCTGGGAAAGTGTTACTTTTGTGGTATTATTAGTATGTAGATTATCTAATCTAAATTTAATTTCCCTCTTCTAATTTTTTTGCTGCTAGCATGTAGAAATGTAATTGATGTTCCTCTATTGACCTTTTATCCAGGGCAGTGATCCAAAGCAAATATTACTAAGCTCACTTAGGAGATCTCATAACTTACTTGAAGTTTGCTCTGCCCTTTCTATGCTATATCCATAATTGTATCAACCTGGAATGACATTATAATTTCTTTCTTTCTTCGTTTTCAATCCCTCTTCCTATTATTTCTTTATTTGCCTTATTACAGTTGCTAGAATCCCCAGTAAAATATTGAGCAAGATTAGCCCCAGAAGGGAGCCTATCTCCTTCCCAACATTCAAGGGAAAGTTTTAATAACTATGATGCTTGCTGTAAAACTTTCCTAAGCTTTATCTATGAAGTAAATAAAGCTTCCTTTTGTTCCTAGTTTCTATGAGTTTATTATAAACTACTACTGAATTTTATCAATTTTTTTAGTAAAAATAATACATAATTCTTCCTTTATTACATTAATATGGTGAATCACTGATTTTCTAGTATAAAATCATCTTCCACTGTAATAAGTCAAACTGGTATGACATATTAATAGCAATAATTACCAATATTTTCTTTATTAAAATCTCCATAAATTATCTAATTTGAATCTGTAATCCAGTACCCAATAGAATTTCAGCTTTTTCCATCGTTTTTCTTTTAATCTTATAAGAAGCAGCATAGGGTTAAATTTCATTTATCTAATCACTTAATTTAAATACTTAGTCTCCTTATAATTAGTGTGTTTACTAGTGTGGTTGATTTTAAATCTGCCATCTTACTATTTATTTTATATACTATAATATTTTCTACTTGTTTTATCTTACTTTCAAGGTCCTTTCTTGTGATTATTTTTATTACATTTTCCCCTTAGCTATTTTTGTAATTAAAAATTTTTTTTAATCTTTTTTGTGGTTACCCCAGAGACTGCAACAGGTATTCTTGACCTCGTAAGGTCTGATGGCAATTTACACTTTAACCACTTGCCCAGCAATTCAAAGACCTTCGCACAATTTAATGACATTTATCCCCTTCTGACTTTTATGTCATTGTTGAAGAGAAGTTTCCTTATTCTCTTTAGCTTTTTTAGCTTTGAAATAATTTTAAACTTGTTAAAAAATTACAAGAATAGTACAGAGAATACTGTGTGCACTTTAGTTAGGATTATTATACTTTTACATTTTAGCATATTACTTTTATCATTCTTTCTGCCTTTAGAGACCAATACTTTTTTCTGAACAATTTTAGTGTACATGTGCTTGGTATGTCCCTAAGTCATTAATACATCAGTGTGAATTTTTTAAATGAGGATTTTCTCACATAGCTATAATACAGTTTACAAATTCAGGAAAATTATCACAGATATAAAATTTTAAATAATACGTATTCAATATTTTCATTTTATCAACTGTCCTTTATAGAATATTTGTCCATACCACGGGATTTAGTCTTGGACAACATATTGCGTTTATCTACCAAGCGTCTTTAATCTTGTTTAATCTGGAATAATTCCATTGTCATTTTGAACAACACAGATGAGATTCTTGAGATGTTTCTCTGTTGACTTCTCTGATGTGTCCTCACAAATTTCCCACCTGAAAAAACATGATGCTGTGACATGATGTGTCTCAGGCTGTCACTTGGACAGGGGTAAGATATCCGTGTACCCTCAGTCAGTTTTGGCCAGTTTATAATAAGAATTCTCACTGTCAATAATATTAACACTAAAATAAACAATTAGCAATACCAAAATTGTTTTTTCTAACCTACATTACCATAGTTTCAAAATTGCTATAAACATATCACTGCAAGGCCAGCAGGGGATTACACCCCTAATCCCAGAACTTTGGGAGGCTGAGGTGAGAAGATCACTTGAGGCCCAGAGGTCAAGACTAGCCTGGGCAATACAGCAAGACCCCATCTCTATGAAATTTTTTTTTTAATTATCTGGGGGTGGTAGTACATGCCTAAAGTCCCAGATTCTCAAGAGGCTGAGGCAGGAGGATCCCTTGAACCCAGTAATTTGAAGTTAAAACGAATTATGACTGAGCCACTGCACTCCAGCCTGGGTAACAGAGCAAGACCTGTCTCAAAAAAAAAAAAAAAAGTCAAAAAACATCATTCAGAACGCAGACCTACTATTTTTTTTTCCACAGACCTACTATTGAGAGTGCAAGATTTGATTATAGATTTTGTTCTAAACATAACCATTTTATAATCAAACTACCATGTTCAAATTCCTTACATTCAAATTTTTTCCTTCACTGCAATTATGAAATAGAATTGCATTAATTTATTTCTACTTGCATTCAGTTTTTGTTTTCTTATAATTGGTAATTTAAAGTTATTTTTTCAATATGTGGAATTTTAACCCATTTCCAAAACTCAAAACTCTCAAAACACTCTGAAAATTAACTCCTTACTCTGGCCCTTCAACACTATTGATCCCATGCCTTTAGTAATCAAGTTAATTGCTTTCTGGTTTATACTTCCAGGGTTTTGTTGTTGTTGTTGTTCCAAAATTGTAAGTATTTGTATATGTTATTATTTCTCCTTCTTTCTTTATGAAGATGCCATATTATGTATTTTTTTGTGACACTTCACCTGTTTTTAACCAACTGTACCTCTTAGAAATCACTGCAAAATTATTCTTAGAGACCTTCCTTATTCTCTTATACAACTGCATGTTTTTCTTCTTGTGTAAATGCCACATTTTTTTCAGCCACTCCTATATTTGGACAGTTAGGTAATTTCCAATATTTTTCAAGTCCAAGCAATGCTACAATTAATAATGTTTTTATAAGTATTTTCATATTGTTAGAGTCATGATTTTAGGGCATATTTCTAGAAGTGAGATTGCTGGATTAAGAGTAAATACATGAAGCTTTTTCTTTTCCTTTTATTAAGACATATACACATAGATCATAAATACATTTATGCATTTGGGGGTACAATGTGTTGATTTTTTATACAATTTTTGATGTACCTTTTTTTAGATATTGCCAAATCCCACCCCACCTCACCCCCCGCTGTAAGGATTGTGTCACTTGCTTTCCCACCAGTAAAGTATGAGAGTGTCCATCTCTCCACAGAGGTGCCATATATTGTGAAGCTTTTGAAATCTTGCCCATGAGGGCAACTGTCAATCAGTATAGTTATAATGAATGTCTCTCTGATGACTTGTAAAGTTTATGTCTAAGGTCTAAGACCTGTTTTAACATATCTTGTTTTGTGAATCGTATTTTTTTTGTGTTCATTTTTATAGAGTCTTTAGATTTTTGTACAATTTTAAAATGGCTTTGCTATGTTAGGAATATTGGTTTCCTTATTTGTGCTCCATGTTATAAATATTGATTCAAGATGATTCTTGTTTATAGTAATAACAATATTTTTCTTTTTCTTTCCTTTTTTTTTTTGCAGTTTTTGGCCAGGGCTGGGTTTGAACCCACCACCTCCAGCTTTTGGGGCTGGTGCCCTACTCGTTGGGCCACAGGCACCGGCAATATTTTTTTTTTTGAGTCATCCAATGAATCAGTCCTTCATTATCGTCTCCAAATTAAGATTGTTAGAAAGTGTCTTCATACACTGAGGTTTGGGGGTTATTTATATGTTTTCTTTCATTGTATACTTTCAATCTTATTATCTCTGATCATTTTGGACTTTGTCTTATCTGCAGGTCACTACAAAAGTTTTGAGACAGACTATTATTTCATTTCCAAGAAACACAGTCAAGAGCGTCCTTTCTGATTCGCCTTAGCTTTCTTAGCAAGTTTCACCTTGCTCAGTTAGTTTATCTGTGTTGCTGGGAAGACTTCCTTTGTTTCCGTCCACACAGACTTTGTTTCTCGATTTTTGTGTATCTCAAAATGGTTGTAATGACTTACCATTTAAAATAAAAATGTGTAGAGCCGTCTTTGCTACAAAATAAAATATGTGTAGAGTGTCTTTGCTACAATTTTACCTTTTTCCTAACAGCTACTTTGCTAGCCCAGCACCGGTAATTAAGAGTTCAACCTTGTCTGTGATTCTATATCTGCCTCTTCGTCTGCTGATGCCCACGTGTAATTGGATCAGCGTCCCCAGTTCCTGCTCCTGGTCACCTGGCTGCCACTCGGTGCACGAGCCAACATCACGACGCTCCCATCCAGTGGCTCTCTAGTAATGTTTGGAAGAGTGTTAATCCCTCATAATTCTCCTAATTAGTCTCATGCATTTATTTTTCAATATGAACTTTACTGCCAACTTATCTAAGTCCATGGGGAAAAAGTCATTGGGATTTTTATTGAGATTACATTAAACTTAGGAAAAAACAAGAGAACGGTCATTTTTATGATGTTTACACATCACAGAAAAGTACCAGATGTTGATGTTTTTCAAGAGTCTACTTTTCCTTCAGAAATGTTTCCCAGTTTTTCTTCATAGAGACGTTAAGCATTTCTCCTTAACTTTATTCCTAAGTACTTTTATCTGCTCACCTGTTTTGTTTGTTTGTCTGTTTTTATCATTGTTTTTTGCAGTTTGGGGCCGGGGCTGGGTTTGAACCCACCACCTCCAGCATATGGGGCTGGTGCCCTACTCCTTTGAGGCACAAGGTGCCACCCTACTTACCTGTTTTACTAGAAATTATCTTTTCATTCAGTACCTTTATTGGAAATTGATATGGACTTTGGTCAAAGACTTTCAGCATCCAAGGAGAGAATAGTATGATTCTTTTCCTTAGACATGTTAATATAGTGAACAATATTAATAGATTTTCTAATATTGAATTATCCTTGAATTAAGACATAAAATCACTTGGTCTTGGAGTAGTATTCTCTTTATTTCTTACTATGGTGTTAGAACTTGTTTGCTAACATTTTATTTAGGTTTTTGCATTACTTAAAATTTATATTAAGTCATTTGTACATTGATCGTGCATACATTTATGCCATTATGGGATTCAATGTGCTGATTATTTGTACAAATGGGAGTGCTTACATCCTACTAACCAACAAAGCCTTCACTCCATTTACCCTATGTACAAATGACTTATAAAAAAGAAAGTTACCTAAATTGCCCAGAAATTTCATAAATCTCAAATGTACATGTAATAGTTAAATATCAATCAGCAGATTGTTTAAATTGTGTCACCGTATTAGATAAACTATGCAAAGGTATCAATGGTGTAATAACAAGGGCAAGTGAGATTGGAACTTGTGTTTTACACGTGTGCACATTTAACAGACTGTTAATGTTCTCTTCAACAATGTTTGAGTCTATAGGGGTTATATAGAGAAAACCTTGAATGTTTTACATGTATTCTTCTACAGTAATGATATGTAGTATTTCTTGAATGATATGTAAAACATGCTTTATATTCTTTTTGATTTAAAGAACTAATCTCCTTCATTGCGAAAGATTACAAATAGAAGCCAGTTAAAGGTTTAAAAGTGAAAACGAAAAATAAAATGTATATTGGTTTTTAAATTTCTTTTATACATTATTTTTATTAGGTTGAAGTATCATTGCTATATTGGCTTTATAAAAAGAACTTAGGATTTTTGATCTGGTCTCTAAAATGTTGGTAGAATGCCCCTGAGAAACTATTTCGGCCTAATGGTTTTATGTAAGACATTCCTTGTTAAGTTTTCTCCAGTTTTCTTCTTGTGTGTGTGGAAATGGATCTGTTTAAGAATCTTATTGAGATTTATTTTAGTTTACTGTATTTTCCAAAAGTTATCCGTTTCACCAAGGTTTCCAGTTGTACTTACAGAGATGCAAGCCAAGGAATCTCTTGTGATTCTTGAATTTCTTCTAGGCGTTCTTGTTCTCCCTCCTCCCCTTTCTTTTTCTGCCTCCTTCCTGCTCATTCCTTTCTCTCTCCTGTTTCATTGCATAAGTTTCATGACAGTTACGTTCCATCTTTTTCACATGATAATGTCTTCTATGTTCTTTTTTCTATTATTTGTTAATATTTTCTTCCTCTAACTATTCTATTCAGTGCTAATCTCACCCTAGAAGCTCTTATTTTATTTTCTGAATGTGTTGAATTATACATTGTTCACTGTGGACTTTCTTCGAATATTCTGTTCTCAGTTTGGCTTTTTAAATTTTCTTGAATATTTTAGATAGTGATTTTGAGTCAGTATATTACAATACGATTATCTTAATTCCTTGCATGACATTTGCTCTTTGCTAAGGTGTTTTCTGGTTTTAGATCTCTTACTTTTCTCCCTGCAGTCACCTGCTTATTTTTGATTGAGTGACATTGTATACAAAAAAAATTAGGATAATTTCCTTTCTCTAGAGATTAATTGCCTTTATTTTTGGCAAGTGGCCAGTGCACTAGCAATCTGCAGACACTGCTATTTCAATCAGGATTGAGATTATTCATATACGAATTTCAGTCTCACAGACAATTGATCCATTCCAGGTTTTCCCTCATCCCTATAACCCAGAGCTCAACTCCAGCTTGGGGTAGGAGGACTATCCAGCTATGGTCAGCCTGTTAAGCACCCGGAACCCCAGCCCTTCTGAAATTGACAGACTCTGAAGAAGAAACTCATTCCTACCTCCGACTCACCTTCTGGTCTACTTCCTCTGCTGGCTGTTAGATTCCTATTCCCCAATGTATTTTTAGCCTTCCGTGCAGTATTTCTTATATTTTTCCCAGGAGGACACGTCTAAATTAGTCTCCCATTATTGCAATTGGAAATGAATTTACATTTTGAAATCAAACATGCATTGGTTGTGCGGTAACGTGAGATGTTAAAACACTGAACTTCAGAGTGAAGTTATGACTGAGGTTCACAGCTAGAGTCACAGGTGCACTGCCAACTTGCACCTTGTGCCTGCTCACTCACCCAGGTTTATTGAGGGGATACTATGTTTTTTAAAAAGTATCAGAATTACTGATGGTCTCTGGAGGCTGAGGAGGCTAGCTGACTCTAGAACTTTTGTCCAAAATAATTAAGAAGCAGGAGTTTCTATGTGCAGAGATGTCAAAGGTGTCATGTCCTGTATATGAGGAATGGTCTGGGGATGGCAAGACCAGGGCAGCTGTCTAGGAGTCTGAAGGAGATGACTGGCTGGCCCTGAGGACCTAAGGTTTCCAGGACACAATTCAGGAAGCTCAAGTGAAGACCATCTCCAAAGGAGGGCAGCTTAAGACATACTGAGTTCAGGTGCATAGTAAACATACAATTGAGAAGTCAATTCTATGACAATACCATGGTGGGAATGAGTCGGGGATCAGAAACAAGAGGCTGCCTCACTCTTGGAGTTCCTCATAAGATAATTTGAGGTGAAACTGGTGATCAGACACATGCGACAATAATTTGGTTTATTTTAGCCCAGTTCCACATATGAGCTATGACTCTGGAGAGAGGGTAGGGGTGTTGAGAATGGGGGCGGGGCAGGCCGTGCCACATCTCCCTACTCAGCTCCCAGTCTCATTCTTTCCTGACTTTGCATAGTTTTCCACTTCTCCCTCTGTCAGCTCAGTAACTGACCATACTATGAGCTCAGAGAACGAAGCTCTGTCACATGCAATGCAGGTTGCCTGACCTCTGGTCAGGCCTGTGTCCTCCGCTGAAGACCAAGGGTGCCTGGATTGCACCTGACTCATCTCACAGGGCTGGTGGAGACCATGAAATGGAGCAAAGGAGTGAATGATACCCAATTCATAAAGAAGTAACTAAAGAAGTTATCTGATATTCACTGCATGGAGCCTTGGTAATTTCCAATCATCATTAAGCTATCTCCTATGAGTATTACAAGCAACCTCTTGGACTGCCTAATTTTGTGACAATAAATGCAACATTATAGGCATTCTTTTTCTGAAAACTATCTTGTCACAAGATAAATTAATAAAGAACCCAAACTCTGTAAAATAATGTAATAGGTGAATAGGTGAAACGATGGCCGGAGAGCCATGCCCAGGAAGGCTTGAGCAAGTATTCTCACTGTGGTTGGGTTAACAGTTTCACTTTATACATTTTATAGAGATAAGAACTACATAAGGGCATAGATTGATCTGGCTCCAAAAGTCAGGGCTTCTCAAAGGGGGGATTCCAGGTTACAGGTGTGGGGAAGAAATTTCACCATAGGTGGGTTGAAGATTCTTTGATTCATAATCGCTGAAAGAAATGAAACTTTGTCTAAAGGCCTGTTAATTAGAGAAAAGTCACCAGATACACGATGCACATACACTCAGCTAAACCCAAGTGACCTGTTGAGTCAACTGTGACCTGCTCATGGGGGGAATGTCTGACCTCCCTTCTCATAACCAGGAACTCAGCTTTAGGGTATTTCTGGGGTCTTCTTGGCCCAGAGGAGTTGCATTTGGTCAGCTCAGAGACTTAAGTTTTTATTTAAGTTTGCATATTTGAGGTTTAGAAAATACATATTCAATTTAAGGAGCCAAATTTTACCATATTCCTAAGTCTGCTCCCTAAATGTCTGTTAAATGACTCTGGAGAGAGATAAAGAGAGAGCACATTGTCTCTCTTATGACTGGCTCTTCTGTAGCTTTGGCCTTGGAAAATCCCTAAAAATCCTTAAAAGAAGCAAACTACATTTTTAACCCAAAATCCAAAGAAACAAAACAATTAAGTATTGCATACGGCACACGGTGACCCCACTGGCCAATTAAACACTAATCCACAGTCAAATCTATTTATCTTTTTGCATATGAACAGAATGTAAATTGTGAAATGGCTTTGCTTTCCATCTGCTTAGATTAAAAAAGAAAATGACCTTCCAAGCCTATGGTGGTTCTCCCATACACCCAGACCTTGACCCCTGCCTGTGTTATGTGTGGAGTTGGGTTCCCCTCCCCACTCTCACCCATGTTATAGGTCCCCCAGGGGACTTTAGAGTCTCTGCAGAAGACAAAGCCAACACTCCAGGACAACCGGCTGTTCCCACCTACAGCAACCTTCATATCTTATTCCCACCATGAAGACATTAGAGCATGAGGATTCCCTCCCCCGAGCCTCAGGGCAGAGATTACAACTTTTATAATATTAAAAGTTGGGCACACACAGGTTACTGGGTCCCTCCCAATGAGGGGAGGGATGTCCTGCAGGTTGAGCTGGGCCCAGGAGGCAGAAAGGATGCCCTGGTTCACCTTGACCAATCTTCTGAATTCATAGAAGAGAAATCCAGACTTTTTTGTATTTAAAATCTCAATTGGTGGGATCATACCTACGGTGCATCTTAGCAGGGTACTGGGGAAACTTATTAAATGTAGAGTATCAATGTCTTTATATAGTGATCAAGAAAATGCCATGAAGGCTAACTGTAACAGTACGATCAAAACATTTCTGAATGTATATGAATC